>JBCJKH010035156.1:0-35758 GCA_039877255.1 Loriculus beryllinus
TGTCAGAGACTGACTCATCCCAGTCTTCAGTCTTCTTATTTCCAGGATCTCTTCACTTCTGCATCAAATACAAACTGAGTTTCAAAATGTAGTTCCAGTTTTTTATGTGTTCTTCAAGCTATTTTTCCTCCTCTGTCCAGTTCTTTTCCTAAAAATCGGTCAAACAGGTCCAACAAATTCAGAAGTTACCAGGACAAATGGACAACGGAGAACAAGCCAGCAGTACTGCACAAAGACTGCTACTCCTAAGAATACACACTAGAAAGGTTCCAGATGCTACTTTGACACAAAAGTAATAATAAACCTAGGTTTCATAATACTAAAAAACCAGCAAATGGGACCATCTCTTCTTGTTTGCCAGCCACTTCTTTCATTCAAGACTGAATGATCTCCAGAGTTTGCACACATTGTGTTAAGGCACTTTAGGGAATGCAGTAAGAATGAACTTTTTTGTGCAGCATACAAAGTAAAAAAAGCCCAAGTAAATAACAGGACTGAAGTAACAGCTGCTGTGCAAGACCATTAATATTTCCAGCAATGTTACACAGTCACCTCTTTTGCTCTTCTGCTTTCGCAAATATATTTTATGTTCCTGGTATATGTTCTCCCAGCCTACTCTTTGGTTATACTTTTGTTTCTGACATAATAGTTATAACTTGCGCCTCTCAAAAGATACTCTAGCCCAAGGTTTATGATGGGTCTGATGTGGATTCTTTGGCTCTTTTGGTGAAGGTGAACCAGGCTGTGACCAAGAACGCAAGGCTATTAGACCCAAAAGTGAAGCTTTAAGAGGCTGCACGACTGTCAGCCAGTGAAACTGTGCACTTACTCCACAAAGAAATGTTCCTGGATTATGTTTATTACTCTCATGACTTTATGCATGTCATACTACGGGTTTCTTAAAGTACATTACCAATTCCAGATGCAGAACACAATTCTTGATGTCGGGACTGAATTTAAGGTTTAAATTCTGGTCTTAAAAAAGTCCCATAGAGCTGCTTATCACAGCTTCATTCTACTATTTCAGATACCACTAAGCCCAGAGAGAAATCTCAACTTCTCAAAGACTGTTCTGCAAATTTTTTTATACCTACTACACTACACAACAGTCTCCTCCCAATGTAGTAAAGGCAGTCTTTCCTTTTCAGTCAAGTGACAGATGTGTGATAAAATGAAATGGGCTACAATTGGCAATTCCTTTATCAGAAAGTCAGGGGGAAGGAACATGAAGCAAAGGATGGACACATCCTAAAATTTGTACTTTTGCATTAAAAGATAAAGTCCTGTTCCAATTCCTCTCCTTCATGTATCAAGACCTTTAAACATGAAAAGGCACAGGAATGCACTAAAGAAAGTTTATCTACATTCAGTAACTGACCACACAATGAAGCATTTTTTTCTGGGCTCAAATTCATCAGCTACATGATCATCCTGAGTAGCAATACTTCCAGGAGACACTGCCTACACAGGTAATAAGTAACTGCAACTGGTATATTCTGTGCTATAAGCAGGCAAGTACCATGTCAAAGATTTACCCTAATTTCTAATAGTGATGAAGGTTTTCGATTTTTTGTTTTGTTTGGACACTAACATACCCACAACAGTGTTTACAAGAACTCTCCAGTGAACCACTCCAACATTACCTGATAAACTAGAAGAAAGAAATTAAAGATCTACAAAGGGCTGAACATTACCAGTATAACTTCTTTTGAATTTCTGGAACTATTTGAGAAGTTGTGTACCTATCTTAGAATCATTTCAAGTATTAAACATCAGTATAAACAAAGCTTACTCTTGAGAACATTCAACATGATGAACACATCCAATGATGCTGAAAAAATGAGTCCAGCAATGCGTCTGCTGCAATACAAGTTCCATGCCTGTGCTTTGTCAACTACTGTCTGCCAAGACATCAGAAAACCAGATGCAAGATCAGACTGTGAGCCTATACACCACTGTTTATTCCACAAGAGTCACACATAGAACAGTGCTGTCTGTGTGTTCTAAACTCAAAAATTTTACTATGAGCAATATAGAAAAAATACAGCACTTGCCCACGAACTGAGACACTCTTCAAACAGTTTGTTGTTAATTATCCCTTACACATTTGAAACAGGTTTCAAGATCTGCAGGTCAAGCTCCTGCACTGGAAGGGAATCAATAAAAATGAACTCATCAATTGCATTCCACTCCAGCCCCAGTACTGGCTACCAGCTACCAATTCTGTCAGGGATTAGAAGCTCTGTTTGTAAGATGTCCTGAACTAGGAAAATTCAATCCATAAATTGGAGCACTAACCCAAAGCAGTTCAAAGTGCCTAGAAATCCAGGCACTGTAAATGTGCATACACATCCTATGTATATAATGGAGCACATGCTACACTTACGAAAATGATGAAAAAACTTATGAAAAGCTTTTCCTATTTTTTAGCTTCCATTCTTTTATAAATATTGATTATTTAGTTGTAAATATGCAGGACAGCATCAAATAATGGAAGTATTTGAGTATTAGTACACAGTAGGAAACGGAAACAAACCTTTGCTACTGAGTCCTTCTCCAGGTGAGCTCTAGAGCCACAGGATATAGCCATTTCATTCTGCACATAAATACAAAGTAAAGAGTTATTATTTAAACTGACATTTTCTGAATCAGTGGAATCTTGTGTTGAAAACTGTATAATAAAAAAACTTCAAAGCAGTATACTTTTCTGCCTCCTGCAGCTGCACTTTTTCTACTGCTAGTTTCTGAGGTTAAAATCAGTCTTTTCTACAATTAAACAGATTATCTAAAATTTACATTTTGCATATGCTGGATGGAGACTGCTGCAATTTATTCAGGTCTGGTTTAGCTTACATTGTTCCTCTGAGGTATGCATACTGTGAATGTGTTAAAAAACACAGATAAGCATTTAGCATTCCTAGGCACTTAGTGTTATAATATGCTTTCCTTAAATATTGTACTGTGGCACGGATAATAGAATAAACTACTTGGTGCACTGCTGTACCTTCACACAAATAAAATGGCACAGTATCAGCCAAAAATGTCATCTGAAATTAATCAAAAGATGTAATCAAAATGAAAGGTTTAATACTATTCTGACACTACTGCTTCTCACATGAAATATCTTCAATCTGGTATACGTGAGAGTGCGGGACTGATGCTGCAGAAGCAGCAACTGCTGCTGCCACTTTGGTAGCAAACAGCATCAGCCAAACACCGCCGCCCGGTGGCTGCCGCACCTCTAGTCCTGCACTCGTAGAGCACGAAGCATCCTTCGCAGTTCCTGGTGGAAGGGAGCACACTGCTTCCAGCACCTCGGGAAACTAGCTACAAGTACCTCACTCATCTGCACTTAAGCAGAAAATAAACTTCATCTCTTTCAAGTCAAGCATCCAAAGGAGAATGACGATGCAGGGAGGAGCTCTTGTTCTACAGGTTTTTGAATTCTGATTTACAATAAAAGTTTTCCAAATACCGTCATTAAACTAACAACTCTGAGAACCTCTCTAAAGCAAGGTGAAATTAAGATGCATCCTTAAAGGTATATAGGATGACATCAAATAAAAGGAAAATACAAAACAGTTAACAAAGAAAAAATTGATTTTTAACTGAATAGGCAACATATGGTATTTATACAGAGTAAAACAACTTCAAAGGAAGAATGGTCAATAGGACATTGTGTACTGCATTGAAACAGGCACAGTGTATGCAGAAGAGGTAAGAATTCTGGCAAAGCCACCTTCTGACAGCCTGTTCTTACAGCTTCTAGGCCTACACCTTGGTTTCCAGACTTACATCTACCTCTTCAACCAGATCTCAAAAAACTCAAGCTGAAGAGAATTAGAAAAATCAATCCAAACGTATGTGCATTAAAATAAAACCATGAGAATTTATACTCACAGGCCATGGCTGAAGATTTTTTAGACCTTCTTCTACTTTTTCAATATCTGCAAATTTTGTAGCTCCATCTGCATCAACCATAAGAATATTTTTCCCCCGAGAACTAAAGACACCCTGCAGTCAAAATAATCAATAAATATCAACACCTTTGAAATCAGTATTTATCTTAAGCTAGCTACAAGACACTCCCAGAAACCTAATGAAGTAACTAGCACACTGGTATCTCAAAGATTCAACACAGCACGTTAATATTCTGCTATTGAAAACAACAACTTAAAAATGTATATTGTAATAAGGACTGCACACTGAGTAGTGTGCCACAGCCACAGACAGTGCATGAAGATGAAAGGTTAACAATTCCTCTCCAGAAAAGCTTGCAAACTAAAAGCTTTATAAACCAAAATCCCAAGAGACAACAAGTTGCTAGAGTCAGCTACACAGGGAGCACAAAGCAGCAGTGATTAGCAGCTGTGGCTGCCTTTGGTAGCATTACTTTGTCATTTGGAAAGGAGGATGCAGTGATATTTCTTCGTAACACTGTTTCAAGAGCATTCAAAAGATAATCTTAAATTAGTTGTGAGTAGCAAGTCTTAAGTTCCAGCACCACTGCAAAGCATTTGTGATGCACAGGTTTCAGCTTCTTTTGCCATATTCTTGGTCAGAGATCTTTGCCAATTTTTGAAGATGTCCAGACAGGAAAAAATTAGCAGTGGGTTTGACAAAAGTACTGCTGGAACCAAGCATGTGTGACTTTAGAAGAACCTGTCAAGAAAGCAGTAGTTTATACATCCACCTCACACTCTGTAGTGCAAAAATGTATCACACAGAGAATCTTTCTCCTTCTCTTGGAATAACTTTGTAATTACATCCCTTACAAAAGCTCCATACATTTGAATTTAATGTTCTCTCCATTTGCTATAGTTACTTGTGCTAAATAAAAAAATAATTTAAATTGACTTATTAAAGATAGAGCTTAAAATATAGTCACTGAAACCCTACAAATGACACAACAATTTTTCATAAAAATAAGATGTCATTCGTCTTAAGAAAAAAATGTTCCTTCTAAATGTGTAATAGCTATTTTATTTTTCGAACATGATGATTTTATGATAAAATGTATGTGAAAATTAGTATGTGAAAACATAAATGGTGCTGGTTTTACTATCAAATGCAGGTGATACCAGTGGGCTCCAGTGAACACAAGCTTTGCTGCATGAGATTGTTTGTTAGCCATTTTTAAAACCACAGGCATGACGTGGAAATCAATGTTTACAAATATAGCTGTATTTTTTCTACTAAAACTTTACTTTAATATGTAAAAGGCTACTTGTTTGTTTGGTCACTTTTTTTAAAGGCAATCCTATTTCTAAGTGGAACTAGCAGGAACATAAAATTCAAATGTATCTTTTTTTTCCCGTTCTGAACTCTCATGTGAAAAAAAAAATAAAATCTGTTATTGATCTTCCTGTCAAGAAAATACTGTTTTCAAGATCTAAAATGAGGTTATTTTAAAAACAGCTTTTGCCTTCATTTATAGAACCCATACTCAGTTTTCTGATAATAACTTTGTTAATGCATGGAGTTCAAAACGTCCATCAGCACAGCTCCAGCTGCTGCATATTTGGGCACAGGTAGTTCAGACAGAGAAGGAGATGAAAGCATCAATTACCATCCTGACTGCTCCTCCTTTCCCTCGATTTTTTACCAAAGTAAGCACTCGCACTTTATCGCTTCCGTATTTCTTGCAGTACTTCATTGCAACCTGATAAGACACACAAAAACCAGCATAAAACAAAAACAGAAATAAAGATAGAAGTTTATATTTGCTCACCCTTTTTAAAAAAGCAATTAATATCACGGAGCTATAACCATTTCAGGCAAATACATTGCCAATGTTTGCTGGAGTCTGGGAAAATAAAACCAGTTCAGAGTCAACACAAGAGGAGTGAAGAAGCTAATCATGTTCAGTAAGAACAGGGTATCACCCCAAGTAATTCTAAACCCCATTCACCCAAGTCCAAAAATCTCAATACTAATATAGTTTATATCACACTATTACAGACCTTTTATATCAACACCAATAGTTAATAAAATAAAAATAATTTTCTACTACTGCTACCTATTTTTCACTTGTCTTGCTGCTATCTGTGGTTTTAAACAAAAATTCAGAGTGACCTAAAGTCCCATTCACACTGCAGGAATGTGTATATTTTGTTCCATGTCATGGAGAATAGAAAGCATGAGTTTTCTTCTATTATTTTCTAAAGATTATCTCAAGTCCTTGTAAGTCCAGAAGCCTATGGCCATAGTGTTCTCAGTTAATTCAGAAAGAACGCAAAGCAGTCAAAAATATATATATAAGCAATCATTAGTGGACAAGCTTAAGGGAAGTAAAAGAGAAAGCAGCATTCATTTCAGCAGATAACTAAAACACCTTCTAAGCAGTATTAAAAAACCCTCAAGTTAGCCAGCCATTTTTTCCAGTGACATTCATCAAACTAGCAGAAGAATGCAGAACTGTTTCGAAAACCTTACCAGTGGCATGGGGATTTTTAAATGAACAGTGCCACAAAGGGTATGGGAAAGAGCTACACAACATTCTAGTTGTTCTGTCACAGTACAGAACAGTGATTTAAAAAGGCTTTTTAACTTCCTCAAGTTCACATTCACATCACTGTGCATGTTTAGAATATTTTGTAAGAAACTTCCTGAAATTAAGATAAGAATTTTTAGAATCTCAGCTGCAGAAAATGGCTGTCACAGATGCCAAACAAGAATAGTAGTATTTGCAAAATTACATATGAATGCATGTGTGTATGTGACATCCACAATGCATACAAGACAATGACAAAGTATTCAGAAACATGAATTTTAATTGGTAACTATTTCAAGTAACAAAATATAAATGCAAAACATTGCTATATACCACAAATAGGTATGGAAATCCACACCTCTGATTGGCGAGACACTTCTTTTTCTTACCTTTGTAGTTTCATCTTTACTACCATCATCCACCACTATTACTTCATACGTGAATGAAGGATCTCGTTTCTTAAAAATAAAACCAGAAATAATGCATTTCATCCAATTCCTGAAGTAGGTAGCAGGTCTTTCAAGCATCAGCATGTTTGAAAAAAACTCATCAACATGAGTTTTTAACTCATTCATGCTTGCCAACAGACACTAATACAATAATGTAAATTTGTTAAGATGGTATAATTAAAGACTTTTCCCATATTTGATGTGTGATCAAAGACATCAGCTTTTCAGTTTTCTCCAGCTATGATCTAGAACTAAAAAATCAACTTAGTTTTAAAAGATGAAAGCTTATTAACAGCAGCAATGTTAAGAAAACCCAGACAAAACAAAATCCTCAAACTTTCAGGATGTGCTTCTTACCCAAGAACAAATGCTTAAGAAACTGGAATAAGCCAGTATTTAGTTTAGGAAGCTAACTGTATGGTTAAAAGTTAATTTCTATCTTGGAGAGATATCATGAATACAAAGACTTTTCCTCATGTATTACTATATTAAATTTTTACTTAATTTAAAAACTTACCAGCATTCAATGTAAAAATAACTGATAAGAGTCAGAAACATTGCTTCTAAGTGGCTAAATAACAGTGTTTTAATGTACACCAAAATAACAACGTGAGTAGATCACTGACATTATACATGATTCATATAAAAATAATAAACTCCGAATGCAAAATATAAATACCTGTCTTTTTTCTAGATAATCCAAGGCTTCATCCATCATAAGAGGTACTAGAGAAAAGGTGGAGGAGGTCAGGTTAGTAAATCATAACAGGCAAAGCACCAAAAGCACCTGAAAAAGCAAGCTGAAAATAACCACAGAGCGAAGCTGAGCAAATGCCCTCTTGCATAAAACACTACCTTCAGTAAACAAGCTTAGCACCTGCAACTCTTAAGTCTCCTCCTTTCTGAATGCATAAAGAACACTGAAGAGAATCACCCATGTAAGACATGATAAAAAGATTTCTTCTGAAGAACAAACATTTTGAAATATGTATCTACACAATATTAAGGAACAAAAATAATCATTGTCCATGACTAACCCTACGAATCAGCACTGACTTTATTTATTTAACCAACAAGAAAAATTCTTAACACTAACCAATAACATGCTTTCTCTTACGAAGGCTGCTGGCCCTGATGCTTCAGCCAACAAATAGCCACGACTTTTGCAGCTGATGCATTCGCAGTTCAGAAAGGCATTCAACCTTACAGTTCCTGTTGCACTGCAGGTTCATTCCTGAACACATTTCAGGTTATTATTCCATCACCAAAGAGAGGGACAACCAAATAAAAATCACATTAAGACCTTCGTTACGGAAAAGAGGTGTACAAGAACCAGAACTGAGGAATGCATTAGACTTGAGAAAGGGCCAGGCCTACCTTGTGTCCAGATACACTTCATCAACATCTCTCTTCACGGGATCATAAACAGCTCAGTATTTTCACTCACCAAGAAAATGAATGACAACATTTGCTGCCACATAAACCCCATGTAAAGCTTTAAAGCTTGATTATTTCTATTGCATCTGAAAGCCTTTGCTTTTTAGTATCAGACATCCACATATACGGCCAAGTCAGAGACCTGTGAGATCATCCTTTTTTCCTACTCATCAGAGCTGTAGCTGTTGCACACAGAATGGGAAGCTCTCAAACCAATTTTAAAAAGCCTTTTTCTATTTCTAGCCTTAAAGCATTTACATCAGCAATGAGCAGCCATTCTTCTGGATTTCATTAGAATAAAGAGGCTCCTTACAAATGCCCCATGCTATTTTTAGCAGCAGAAATCAAGTTACACAGTGTCTTAATTTTGAGATTCAAGGTACTTAGACTGTTTTCTAGAAACTGTGTCCAAATCAGATACATAATCTGGCCTGCCAGAATCTACTGCTAACATAAACTGACCTCTGTGCTATTAAACCAATAACAGATAGATTTTCTTCTTTTTCACAAAACAAGAAAAATCTTACATCGGTCTTCCTCATTGTATGAAGGCACAACAACAGAGAGCTCCCTGGTAGGGGGATCATGTATACTTGGCACAGATTCTTTCCTGCCTTCAGCATTTACGAAGAATTTCTCCTTTTCATGTCGGTGAAAGGTTGGCATTTTTCTGGCAGTTACATGAGCAATCATACAAATCTGTGATGCAAGACAGAAAGCAATGAGAAAAAATAATTGAGCGTTCTATTAAAGGTTTACCCAACATTTGAATGTGCTGCAAGGGGCAACCAACTATATCCCAGTAATGAGGTGGGTTAAAGGTACAGTCCTTCATCCGCTGACCAAATCACATAGGACCAAAACCTTCTCAGGCCATTTGATGACACCACTTCATCCACTCTGACAACTGTCAGCATCATTGGCTTGTTACTGCTTTTAACTGCAAAGCATGTAGATACCTCCAAAGTGGCAACCCAAGCCCTGCTGCCCCTTCCCTGAGTAATCTCGACCACTCAAGCTGGTACTGCCTCTGATCCTGCACAGAGCCACCAAAATCAACGGCACTCCTCGGGACCAGTGCTTGCAAAACTGAGGCTCCGGTCAACTTTATGCATAGCATAAACCTGTAGTGCTTGGTCTCTGTGAGTAGGAGTACTTGAGAACACCATATACACGGTACTGTTGGCGGGCAGTGGAGTATCACTCTCCACGTGTCAAACTTCTCCCACCCGTACGGTATTTCAGTCACTCGGAAGCATACAGGACTTCCAGCAAGTGGTCACCGTGAAAGCGCATTATGGCGATATTTTACAAGGCGCACTGTCAGAACGAAACGTTCCACTTTTAGCTCGTTTTCGGGGCGTTTCACCCAACGCCTTGCGAAAACGCTCCCCAGAGAACACCACGCACAAGCACAGCCCCGTCAGCGGCTGCACAAACCGGGGTGTGCCGCCCAGCCCGGGCCAGCCCCAGGGGCTCCAGTTCGGCTGCAGGCCGCAGAGTCCCCCGACAGGCCCGGTGCCGGCAGCGCCCATACCCGGCACCGCTGCGGCGGCAGTGCGGCCCCACGTACCGCGCCCGCCCGGCACCGCGGTGCCCGCAGCCCGGCTCTCACCAGCACCAGGAGAAAGGCGGCTAGGCCCGGCAGCGCCAGCGCCAGCACGGCCGCAGCCGCGGGCAGAGACGGCGGCAGCGGGAGCACCATCGCCGCTGAGGGGAGCGGCGCGAGCCGCAAGCACCGCCCTCCCGCACAGCCACAGCGACGCGGAAGCGAACACTGAGAGCGGCCGCTCTGCAGCGGGACGGCTCTGAGGTCGTCGGCGCCCCCTAGCGGCAGGAGCCCGTCACCGCCGCCTCCGTGCCGCCGGGAAGGGCTTCCGGTCGGTCGCAAGGTGGCGCCACGTCCGGGGCGGGAGCGGCGCGGTCATGGCGGAGGCTTTCAAGTAGGTGTGGGGCTCGTTCCCGGCGTTGCGGTGGTGTTGTTTTGGCGACCGTCGGGGCCTTCGCACTGGTCCTGCCGCAGTCCAGCGCCTGCCCTGGAGGGGAGGGGGGGCTCCGGCGTGTGTTCTCGCTTACGGGGTTCACTCCGATGCGGTTTCCCGCTGCTGTGGTGTCGCCATGGAAGCCGCCCGCCGCCGCAAGCGGGTGTCGGGGGCTCCCGTGAAGCTTCCCTGTGCGCCTGGCGCTTCGCGGGCGAGCGCGGGGCACCTGGCTGTTGGCGGGACGATGTGGCCGGGAGAAGGCGCGTCTGGGGGGGAGCTGAGGGAGCCGGGGCCGGGCGAGCTGAAGAGGTAGCCGTAGGTACAGATTGAAACTGGATCGTGTGTGTGTGAATCACGGAATCACAGACAGGTTTGGGTTAAGAGGACACTAACGCTCGTCTAATTTCAACGACCTACCACGGGCAGGGACACCTTCCACTAGGCCAGGTTGTTCCAAGCCCCGTCCAACCTGGCCTTGAACACTGCAAGGGATGGGGCAGACAGAGCTGCTCTGGGCAGCCGGTGTCCTTGCTTCTTCCAGATTTATGGCTTAAATGTGTTAACCACGGTTTAACAAATGCTTCTTTGTGAACTGGAAGAGATGAGGCCATGTGTTTGGGATAAAAACCAGTAGTACAGGACATGTGGGAAACCTATAGGGGTTAATTCATAGTTGCTGTCATGAGTTATGATACTTATATACGTTAGTTTACATTTGGAGAAATTGTTGGGTTTTTTTTGGATTGTTTTTGGTTTTCCTCTTAATTGCTTATTTTAACAAAGCTGAGAAGGCTTTGTTGAAATACTGATAATACTTTTATGAGTTTTGGGGTTTTTTTAATGTTTGCTGCTTAAAATACTAACACATAAATGCTGTTAGTAGTATATAATTAATGGTAAGCATTAATTGTTTCTCAATGGCATGTACAAATATGAAGCATTTCACAATTCTAAATTTTCTTAGATAAGAAAAAATGTAACATTTCAAGACTAAAACCATTTGGTAGGTCTGAATGCAGTCCTTGAACTAATGGATATTTCAGTTGCTGTAATAAAATTATCCTTCCAGCATTTCTTTAAAAACATTCTACATCTTTATCTCAATAAGCACTCATTTTGAATTTAAACTAGTAGGATTACTGAGGTGAAAGCTAGTAGTTTTTTGTTAGGTATATGTGCAGGCAGGTTCCTTATACAAACATCTTGGAAGTAAAAAGATCTTTTTCTTAAATCAGGTTAGAGTTTTTTCATCCCTCTGTAAACATATTGTTAGCTTTGTGAATTATCTTAATTTTCAAGTTATTTGTCGTTGTAGGTAGTGCTTTTGTATCTTTTTTGCTCTTGCCTACCTGGGAGCTTGCATGTGAACTTCTCTTTCTGTTTATTTTAGAACAGTGGAGCCACTGGAATATTACAGAAGATTTTTGGTGAGTAAACCACTATATGCATGTATAAATTGCTTGTAATTTTTTTTTTTTTTTTTTTTTGCTTGCTTCTGCTTTTCTGATTTGTCTGTATGGAAACTTAAAACTATAAGGGAAAGCCAGAAACCTCACTGAGCAGGGGAGAAGGGTCCTACTCTTCCCGCAGTGTGTGGCATTTTTGCGGCAGCAGGTTGTGTCCCTGTTCAACTTTATGAGTGAATGTTTCTCTTGGCCTCGAAAGGAATGCGATGGTGGTGCAGGTTTGTGTCTAGTACAAAATCATGTTTAGACCAGGCTCTTCTGTGTTGTAACTAAAAATAAATCATAGAGACTATTGCTGCTAACCATGCCCACCATAACTGTGAAGGAAGCCCACTGACTTGTTATATTAAGTTAGTCTATCCATTACTAAGGTAATACTAATCTACTTAGAAATGGGTCCAGTATTATAGCAGTCAGTTTTGGTTCTCATAATTGAACCAAAAGTATTTTCTTTTGAGAAGCTTGAAATTGTAATGAATGATAATTAATATCTAACATGGAGGTGAATTGGTGCAACTTCTAACATAAGGTACAGGTATTATACAGCTTCTGATTGACAGTATTTGAACATTGGGGTTTTTTTGGGTTGTTTGGTTGGTTTTTAGTGTGGCTTTTTTTCTTCACCCTAACATTAGTTTTAAGAGCTGCACTAGGTGTGGATGGGGGAAGGAATTGCCTACAAAATCTGAACAATGCAAATGGGCAGAAATCCTCCTTTTAAGGTATCAGTGAGTATCAGTTCTTGAGTGATATCCTGAATCTAGCCTGTAGAACTTACCCTTGAGACAATCAATCTATTGTTGTATTTATTTCCTTAATAAATTTAAAAAAAGCCTTTTTTCAAGCTTATAGGCACAAACTGCATGTCAGTTGATAAAAATTGGCTAGAATGTGATGGAGATCTCCCTAGCATCTTTGTAGCTGTGTGTATCTGCTAAAAAAAAAGACAATAATATTTTATATTAACTCCTCTAGAAAAAATATTGGTGTGTCATTAAATCAAATGTTTTTTAATTTGAACTTTGTATTTTTTGTTTAGAAAGAGAACTGTCGCCCTGATGGACGAGAATTGGGTGAATTCCGGACAACCACTGTCAATATAGGCAAGTGCTTATTTGAAATAATAATAATGGAGGAGGCATTACTAATCTCAGATTATAGAAGTGACCTTTGTGACTTGCTGATGAGTTTTATTGGTTCCTGCATTTTGGAACAAGAAAGAGGAAGGATATTTATTTATAGTTTCAGCATGCATTAAGGAGAATGCATGATACAGTGATAGATTTGGGCGTTGTTATTCAGTCCTGCTTCTGGGCTGGTGTGCACAGCACATCTTTGGTGGTCATGGAAGCTTGTTTCTGAGATCAGCAGCATGTGATATAGGTGATGAAGGCAGTATCTAGGCAAATACTGACCAGTGCAAAATGAATGCACTGGATGGCATCTAAAAGAAGCAGTGATTCTTGGCCTCTGCTTTTTTCTAAGCTTGATGAGCAACTGTCTCAAGCAGAGGCAAGGTACCTCTTATGCAGTAAGGTACAGGGCAGCACCTACCTGCCATTCTTACACAAAGATAATGAAAGGACTGGAGCATCATTTCTCCTATGAAGAGAACCTGTGGGAGCTGGGACTATTCAGCCTACAAAAGAGAAGGCACAGAGGGATCTTATCCATGTGTATAAATACTTCAAGGGAGGGCATAAAGATGATGGAGTCAGGCTCTATTCAGTGGTGCTCTGTGACAGGACACGAGGCAATGAGCACAAACTGAAACACAGGTTGCCTCTGAATATGAGGAAGTGCTTTTCCTGTGAATGTGACTGAACTCTGGCACAGGTTGTTGAGAGTTCTGGAGTCTCCATCCTTGGAGATACTCAAAAGCCATCTGGATACATTCCTGAGCAGCTGGCTCTAGGTGGCCCTGCTCTAGTGGAATACTTGGATCAGGTGACCTCCAGCGACACCTTCCGGCCTCAACCCTTCTGTGTGATTGTTTAATACAGATTTTGCTCCCACCTTGGATTCATTGAGACTTTGTTTAGTCCGTGCTTAGTGTAAAGTGATGGAAGGTAAACACTTTGTGAAGGTGAGTGATAATTAAGGTCCTCGGAACTGGAAAATAGGTTATCTAACAGCGCTTTCTTTCTTCAGGTTCAATTACAACTGCAGATGGTTCTGCCCTGGTGAAATTTGGAAATACTACAGTGATTTGTGGAGTTAAAGCGGTTGGTTGGTTTTTGTTTTAATTTAGCTGTTGGCTGAACTTGTGCATTTGTGTTTAGAATGAAACTCCTGTGGAGTTACAGTAATATACCAGTCAGACACCATTAGAGTCTTTCACCTGAGTTACTTTCAGACATGGAATTATCTAATCCTGCCTGTATAGTCTGAGAATGTGTGTTTTTGTGCTGTGTATTGTGTATGGGGAAATATATATAAAAAAATTAAGTCTTTTTTTATTTCTAGATAAAAGCTTTATACTGAATCTTGATCAATAAGTGCATTGGTAATTAGTTGGCTGGATTATTAAATGTCTTGTAGCTTCAATTTTACTGCTGAACTGCCATGAACTGAGACAAATACCAACATATCCCTGTATTGAATTTTCCCATAGGAAAAATACAGGCAGGGACTGATAAAAGTGGCTCTTGTAAATCTCATTGTATTGGTAACTGGCAAGAAAATGACTGTTTCTTTATAGAATAGCTGGAAAATCTTTTTGTACAAAATCCATCTCTTAGGTTTTATCTTTTTTTTGTTTGTTTGTTTCTCTAGGAACTTGCTACACCCACAGCAGATTCTGCTAATAAGGGATATGTTGGTAAGTTTTTCAGGCCTCTTAAAAGAAGAATGAATTTGGGTAAAATTGTGTAACTTAAAGTCATTTTCCAACTTGACATATAAGTAGTGGTTCTTCAGAAATGTCAGAATTCCCTCTGCTCTTCTTGTGGAGTTTCCATCTACAGCTACCTTCTTACAGCTGATTCCAGGCCAGGCTGAAAACAAACCTGCGCCAGAGACAAGTATGTATTCTAGAAGGGGGAAGGCAGTTCATCTATAAAAGATTGTGGCATGCAAGGTGACATGAACCCTCTTTATTTGTGGGATAACTGTGAAAGTCCCAGGTGCACGTCCTCTTGCCTGTTTAGAGGTTCTTTTGAAATGCAGTAATTATGTGGGAACTGAGAGCTTAGTCCTTTTTTATAAGGCATCTCTGAAGTATGTTGTTTTCAGTATGCTTGATTGTGCTTAGGTGTTTGTTTTCATTTATTTTCAGAAATATTTATGTCTGGTTTTGCTTCAGGTCTAAAGCATCAGGTTTTAGTGGTTGATGAAAAGCATATGGCATACCAGTAAAGTCAGGCAGTAGTGTGAAAATGCTGTTGTTCCTTGCTCAGTTTAAGAATGCTTAACACTCAAGGAAGCATTTGTGTGGGGTCATATTCATAGCAGGATTGCAAACCGAAGATGGTAGTTAGGAGTATGTGCTTCTCTGTGGACTGTATAGTTTCTGAGTACAGAGTACTGCAAGTTCTTTAACACAAATTCATGCCTAACTTTATTTTTAAGAGAAGTAGGAAGACTTGATTGAAAAATTGCCTTTAATTTGAAGACATAAAATGATATTAACAGTGTGTATAGTCTTACTTGTTCTTGATATCCCACTGCCTGGTTTCTTTAGCTTATGACTAATGATTCTTGCTACTTAGTTCCAAATGTAGAACTGCCATCCCTCTGCTCACCGAGGTTTCGCTCTGGTCCACCTGGTGAAGAAGCTCAAGCAGCAAGCCAGTTCATTGCAGATGTGATTGAAAAGTAAGAACAATCTTAGTGCTCTTAAAACATAAGAACTCAGCAAGACAGTTTTCTGTTTCCTGGTTTACATTCTTGTTTTATTTCAGTTCACAGATAATAGAGAAAGAAGACCTATGTATTGCAAAGGGCAAGGTAAGTTGTATCTCACAATGAAGAGAGATGTACTAACAGGATCAGTGTTGAGATGTTAAGGTATTTGGAGTTATGGGTCGTTGCTGCTTTTTAGTTTTCATAGCTTGCCTTACATCTGAAGTGGAAAAATTGTATGATAGAAATAAGTAGCTTTGGTTATGTGGCCAGCATTTTCTCAGGTTTTGCACCATTTGCTTAGCTGCTGTAACATCTCACATGTACAAACCTTTTTCGATAGCTTGTTTGGGTGCTATACTGTGATATTATATGTATGGACTATGATGGAAACCTTCTGGATGCCAGTGCCTTCGCGTTGTTAGCAGCATTAAAAAATGGTAAGTCTTCTCTAGAGAGAGACACACACTCGAATTAGTGTTGGTTGGAAAAATGTTAGTTTTGAGTCATGATGAATAGGTAGTGGAGTCACAGTCTCTTAAGACTGCTTGGTTCCTGTCATTTGAATTCTAAATTGCTAAAATGCAACTCCCAGATGGAAATGATGGTATGGATGCCATAGATGTGTAACACCTGAGGAGCAGGAGCCATGTGTGTGTGTATTGCTGCTCTCTTGCAAGACTGCTACCCTGCCTTGTGTTCTTCCATGTCAGAGAACTGGATCTTTCCGCAGTGGCCATAACCAACCTTAATGTCTGGAACAGGTTCTTACCTCATTAATGTATTTTGTATTGTCAGATGTTGGGGGCTTTGCTTATACAAATGCCCTCTCAACAACAGAGTACTCCTAGCTTAATGTGATACAGTTTGCAAAAAGTTTTCATGCATGCAGTGTGTGGATTGATTGTTCACAGGTATGTGGCTTATAAATGCACATAGGAGGCAGGGTAGAGGGGAGCTTTTCAGCAAGGCCTCCTTTCCCAGCTGCGAATTGCTTGCCTTTGAATTCTTAAAGCTGCTTTACTCCTGATTTCCATCTCCCAAAACCGTATGGATCTCATTTTCAAAGAGGGAGTTACCTGAAGATCAAATTCACTGATTCTACAGATACATGTAACTTGTGAGATGAGACTATGTTCCTCATGATGAGACTATAGTCCAGTAGACTTTTAAAAAAAATACTTCTGGTTAAATATGGCTCTAAAGTAATATAGTTGTATGGCATTTTGGAAGCAAGTGATACTTCTGTGCAAGGAAGAATTTTACCTTGAGAAGAAAAATCAAATAATTCCTTGGCCAGGTAATTGTAAAGTAAATACTTCCTCACATTCAGTAACTTTTTTTTTTTTTTGTACAGAAGCAGAACTCTGATCAGTTTTCAGTGGCTTAGAAGAACTTAAATATTTCAGTAGTCTTGGACATCTTTAGGCCTACTAAATCCAACAGTGTTTAATATTACACCATTGTCATTTTTCAGTACAACTGCCATCAGTTACTATAAATGAAGAAACTGGTTTGTCAGAAGTTAATTTTACACAGAAGAATCCTTTGATGATCAGAAAGCATCCAGTTGCCACATCATTTGCTATATTTGATGAGTAAGTTCATAATTGTTTTGTACTTATGAACACCACTATGGAAAAGAAGTGACTGCAAGTGGCAGTTTAATGCCATTTTCATAAAATTGGGTGTCACAAATCTGTGAAACTTTGGCATAAAGCTGTACTTTCAGCAGCTGGTGTTATAAGATGCATGCACATGAATATGTGGAATCTTCCACTTTTTTTGGTGGTTTGTTGTCTTTTTTTTTTTTTTCTCAGTGCATTTTGGTAAGAGAACAGATAACCCTGAGTACTAAATTCACCTAATAGTATTTTGTAAAAGACTACAGTAAAAATAAATGTTATGTGTATTTTGCAATAACACAGTGACACCTCTGCATGTCTTTTTTTTCACAAGCACACTGCTTATTGTTGATCCAAATGCTGAAGAAGAAGACTTAGCAACTGGAACAGTGACTGTTGTAACTGATGAAGAAGACAGGCTCTGTTCTGTCCACAAACCAGGTACTTCAAGTGCATTACACAAGTGCCTGTGGAGACATTTAACCTTTTCTTGACCTCGATGTTAGGTACCTGCTTTTTGTTGTAAAATGTGGGTGCTTGTTGAGAACACTGTCAACATGAGAACTTACTAAATGACTTGCTCTTGAAATTCCTTTTCAAAAAGGTGGCATGCCTGAAGTTCAAGAAGTCACAGTCTGACCTACATAGAGCACAGAGCAGATCTTGAACACGCCTCCTGTTATACCTCGTTTGTTTTCTTTGCTGTGTGTTCCCCAGCTGGAAGTTGCTGGTCATGAGAATTACTGTATTACTTAATATGCTTATTTGGAAAATACACTTAGAGATACATAACTGAATATTAGTAGAAAATACTTGTTTCCTTTAATTTTTAGGTGGAAGTCCTCTCACAGGAGCCAAGCTTCAGGACTGTATCACCAGAGCAATTACAAGACAGAGAGAAGTAAAGAAGCTGATAGACAAAGTAATAAACAGTATTAAGCCCAAGTGAACAAAAGGAGAGATTTTTTTGAAAATGGATTTGTAAAAATTGTATTTGTTACAGTGTTCACAAACCTTTCATACTAAATAAACAAATACCAGTACTACATTTACAAAGTTCCTTTTTTTTTCTAAAATGTTTTTCACCCTTCTACCATATACAGTGCTGCTGAGTGGTAAAAAATACAACATTCTGTTAAAAAATTAAGTGACTTAAGGAAACCAGAGTAGCTGCTTTATAGGTGAAATCCCCAAGTTCTGCAGGGCTGGCTTCCAAAACCAGTTAATTTATTTCAGTGTAACATCAGAGTTTGTTTTCCCACCAGTGTTATAAAACACTGATTTGATTTTAAGCTTTCTCCTTTATAAATTGCAAAAAAAACCCCAACAAAAAACAATCCCCTCTGAAGCAGTTTTGTACTGGGGGGGGGCAAGTCTCAGGACTGTGGAGGGGCTGATGTGCCTCTTTTCCTTTTACTTTTTGAGTGGCTGCCTGAATGCTGTTGCTGCCGCAGGTGAGCTGCTTGTGCCGCTGCTGCTGCCATAGCCATTTGATGCTGCAAGAATCGCAACTGCTGCCATGAAGGAGAAGGGGGGAGAAAAAGCTTGTTAGTGTTGACAATGAAGTTTTGTTTCACATCAGGAAGAATGAGAGGAAGGGGTGTGGAATAAAAGAAAAAGAAAAGAGGAAGCACCAGGTTGACAAAGGGAATACACCGTGTGCTGGGGCAATGAGTACAGTCAAGCAGCACCAGTGGCACAGAAGCCTGCTGAGGGCATTTCTAACATTTCACACGTGTTCTTGGCAGCTTTGTTTCTTTGCCCTTTCTCTTCATCGCAGTAACTGCAGTAACTCAGCAACTTCAATGAATGTTTGGTTACATAGTATATTTTAATTTAATACCTTCTCAGGGTAAGCATTGTACATATTTTCTACATGTATCACAAAGAGAAGGCTGTGTGTTAAAAAAAGTATTACCATCTTTTCATAAAGCAACTGAACAACAGAGTGCTAAAGGAATGCTTGGCCAGAGATGTCACTTCCACGTACTGACCAGAGCAGTGCTAAGCTCAAAACTTATATTGACCAATATAAGCTCATTCAGGTGTGTGCCACAAGCACTCCTTGAATGTTAGCAAATCAGGAAGGTGGATGGTTTAAATGAGTAAAAATAAATTCAGTGCTCCAAGCTGAGAACCAGATTTTAAATCTTCCATGATGGTTTGCAAAATTCATGGGGTTTTCATTTGCCAGACCATAAGGACATTAGTTTAAAAGTCAAAATTGGGTAATAATTTTTTTGTTTGGAGCTGAGAATTGTATTTTTTAAATCTATTATTTTTTTAAAACAGAGTGAAGTTGCTGGATTACTTGTATCTGTTGCTGCTGCTGCTGCAAGGCTTGTTGATGTTGCTGTTGTAAGGCAGAAGAGAGCTGGAGTCTCTGCTGAGGAAGGCTTTGCCCAGGTCTGTTCACAGCAGAGCCAAGCTGAGACAACACTAAGAAAGGAGAAGGGGAGAGCAGGCAGGTCAAAGAGGGCAGGTTGAGTTTGGCAGGGTCAGGGAAGGAAGACATAGGAATAGAGTGTAATAGAAAAGAGGGATTAAGAGGATTAGTTTCAGAGTTAAACTGGAAACAGTGCAGAATAACCATGATCTACACACTCTGTTAGTTAGAACATAATTAGATCATGAAGTGCTTGTGGAGACACAAATGTTTCTCATATTGGATGTTAAGCACACAGTTAAAGACATGTTCCTCAATGAAGTCTGGCATGGAAGTTCTCTGTATTTTCTTTTTGTATCAAGTGTTACGTTCATGTGAGATCAATTTCCTACACTTAACTGCCAAACAAAGCAGAAAAGTGCATGCTTTGAAGTATTTCTTGTATAATTCATGTGCTGACAATAAGTAGTAAATTGTTCTAATGTAACATAAGACTTCTTTAAGACCAAACTTCATCTCAGTGTGAGTTTACTGACATACACACTTGACCACACAAGGAGGCTCAGCAAGCACATACCTGTGGCTTGAGGTTGCACAAAATTCCCTACTCCGGTCAGGTTTATTACAGCAGCTTGTTGGGCAGATAGTGCCTGATCTTGAGTAGATGGACCTTGGTCAGAGCCCTAGCAAAAATGAAAAGCTTGATCCTTATTACCAAACTTTGGTAACAATGAATAAGTAAATAAAGCCAGTGTGAAGGCAAACTTAAAACCATTTAATTCTACATCTTCCAGTGTGTATAGATATAGGCTATGATGTAGTCACTACTAAAAACAGATGATGAATGCCCCAAACCAGCTCCATTTTGGCAGAAATGGTATAATGCCTGTCACCCTGCAGAAATCCCATGTAGTTGTAAACTTCCCTACAGCCAGCAGAGACTACAGTTCATGGTTGTAATCTTATGACAATATCCTGTCCCAATCCCAACCTGTCTTCAGGTGACACCTGAAACCATCCATGTGCAAAGGTCTTCGTCAATCAAAATGTGCCAAGTCTGAAGCCTACATTCACACGTTCACATTGTGCCACACACACCTTGAATTCATAAATACAAACCCTGCTTTTAAAATTTTATTTTCAGAACAGAATCGTTCTCACAGTAATCACTCAAATGGAATTAGTGAAGTCTGACCTAGTGTCTACTGAAGTCAAAGGGTACTAAATTATGACCTCTTCTATACTTAAATTGTGCATTGATTAGGAAGTGGGGAAATAAAGTATTACATATGCAAGTCATGCAAGCTGCATGGTTTATCTGTCAGAAAATAAAATCTTTTGAGCTGGTGCATTTCCAGAGTTGCAATGCTTCTTCAGAATAACTATATGAAATAATGCCACTAAGACCTAAGTAAATTTGACCAAAAGACTACACATTAAGAAGACATCATAATCTTGATGGAGATGACCAAGACTCAGAATGTCATAATCAACATTTGGAGAAAACTCCTAAACACAAGATGAAAACATATATATCCTGTTTGCAGCACAGAAAACTGCTAGTCTTTTTGGGCGTAAGTTTTTTCCACAAAGCACTTGGACTACAGCACTATAAGCACACACATTATTTGTCCTTTGTTAAAGCTAAGGAATTGAATATTTGTATAAGCTCATTTTAGCTCATGACCCTAGTCCCAGTCTATAATGTGTGGTAAGACAGAAGGTTCCTAGGGCAAGTCAGCCAGTGCAGAGAGATAGTTCTTCTGTAGGAAACCATTCTGCCACGTGAAGAACTAGGCTCACATCAGCTTTTTTGTAAATGCTCTTGAAAGTTGAATGTCTCAAAAATAAAACCCAATAGTATGAGCTTGCATGATTTCTTTTTAGTAGTTCAAATAGTAACTGACATTTATATTCTGCAAACAAATCCCATTAAACTGTCCCACATTCCAGAATAAGGCCTGTGACATAGGAGACTATACAACATACAAATATTAGAAAGAGGTATCTCATTTATGACCAGTCTACAGCAGAATGAACAAAATTATCATGATAAACAGAGTATACAGTAGAGGCAAACAGAAGTCTGGCAAACATTTCTGGAAAGACAAAAGCTAAAGACCACAAAAGCAGAGCAGCTACTTCTCTCAAACTGGTACATTAGTGCTGGTAAAGGTTTTTAGGCACAGGCAGAACTCTTAAGTCTGTTATTTTGAGAACAGGCAGATCAGCCTCTTTCAGGACTTTAGACTTCTTCAGTGATTAAAGCCTTTAATGCTACTTACAGGTAGCAGTAGCAAGTGTCTTAAGATTACAGCTTTAAAGCCAACTGGTACTTCCTCTGGTGCAAAGAGAACAATTGTGTTGAGCTACAGCGGTAAGATCACATGCCAACTCACAGCAGTTTAAGTAAGAATTTGTACTTACTCCGTAGTTATCCCAAATATGGTTTTAATGTGTTTATCTGATGTATCTCAGCATCAGCTAGTTATAAGCAGGACAACACTAAGCTGATTTTACACCTCTCATACAGTGAGCTGGCTCTCATTATGCCTAGAGTTAGTGCTTAGCCAGTTGCTTCGTTACACCTCTTTTATACAGGATGTAAGTAATGTAGAATAACCCAGCTCCAGCCATGGCAACAAAGCTGCTGCAGTCTCTGCAGACTGAGAAAGGTTAGGAGGAAGGCTTTCCTCCCCTCTGCTTCAGATCTACTGGGTAAAGGCTCATTTACTTGTGGAGATGTGGAGAATAAGAGAAACTGTTTGATCCACGCACCCCAGGCTGAGGGCTGTTAGCACACACCTGTTCTCCCTGTTGCTGAGCACTACAGGTTATAGGCTGCTGAGATTGTTGCTGTGGAGAAAACTGTGACAGTGGCTGCTGCTGGAGTGGGTTAAAGTTAAGTGAACCGCCTGGAAGCTGTTGAGGATTAAAAACAAAAGGCGTAATTCAATCAAACTGCTGAATTTCTCGCTATATGAGGATAAACATGATAATGATGTATTCCTTGGAGCTTTGGCTTTGGTTCTGTTTGTTGTTTCTAAGTTTGGGTTTGTTTTTATTTAATCCTTTGAAATAAATCGATTTACAATTGCTGCTGTTTGTGGAAAACCCTTATGCTCAGAATACAAATTATAGCAAGGTATTTTCACAGGAAAATAGAGTTTTATTATTTATATTCTGAAAATGTAAAGGTTAGGCTTCAAAAGCACTGTACGTTGTTTTCCCTTTCAGAATATTCCACTGAATTTTAATAGATGCTTCCAGTCAACGAACTGCAAGGTCTAATGCAAAAAAAAAACCTCCAACCGAACAATGTTTCAGTGAAAGTCTTGATTCCTCCCCCTTTCCCCAGCTTTATCTGCACTGATTTCAGCCAAATTATTCTTTGCTTATATGAGTGGCAGAGGTAGCTTGAAAGGATGTACTTCAATATGGAATCACACATACAGAATATACACATATTCAGTTTTACAGAAGAGCTCTACTCTGACATAACTGCCTCCTGTGCCTGCCCTTTTCCATGTTTCTGGAGTGAGTACAGGAGTGGGAGGAGGCAGTATAGCTGGTATTAATGTTTTAAAGCATGGTGCAACACTTGTGGAATGCTGAAATTGCATTTGCAGCTGACTTCAAGATCCAGGATCTCCACCTGGTTCTAGAAACACCCTGTTTTCCTTTTAAATGGAACTGTGACATAATAAGGAACTTCTGCTCATGTTTGTACTTGTATGGATGCTTAGTGGAAAGAAAACATTTACAGACCTTCTAAACTCCGTATCTTACATGAACTTCTATTTCCATTACCAGAAGCTCTTTAAAGTTATTAATTACTGCACCTACCTGTGCATGCTGAGCTTGGCTTTTAGGCATTATATGTGTAACCCCTAATTCTACTGTAGTTTTGTGCTTTACAAATAGTAATAATTTCAGTTTAAAGAATGATTTGCAATGAAAGTGTAGGTGAATCTTGAAAATAAAAGACTGTATTTTAGGATTAATCTCTTGCATTTGAATGTCAGTATGTGTTAGATTACTACTGAGATCCAGCTGCTTTGTTATGAGCTAGAAATACGATTTCCACTTAGTATTTTTATGGAAGTAGCTTTCTTGCTTATTCTAAGCATTTTAAATAAGCATTAAAATTTGCAGTAAATGGTTTGTCCAATCAACTGGCTTCAAAAAGACCAGGGTGGGGGGCAATGCACTATTAAACATGTCTCTAAGGAAAATAGAGGAAATTATCATTATCATTGTGTCCAAGTATCAATTACCTGTAGAAGATTTAAGGGCCGAAGATTTGATGCATTTTTCAAACCAAAGGGGCTGCCTGTTAAAGAAAACATCTTTTTATTAGTAGGAACTCTTCACTTAACTACATTTGTGTATTGCAATTAACAGCCCTTTCCACTGGGATTATTTCTAAACAGGTGGAAGTTGGAAAACTGACTTACTGTCTACTTAATATAACACTGTATTTTCTGTAATGCTGGTGAGTTCATAGTTATCCAGATTCAAATTTACAGAGAGCTGACTAAACAGAAAGAAATGTGTATCACTACTAAACAGTGTACCCTGTTAACATACAACCTGTTCATGCATTTACACAAAGGTGAATGTAGAGAATATCACAGCAGTTATTCTTCATTCTTCTTCTGGCTTTAAAACATTTTATTGTTTGTATAGTAAATCCAGAAATGTCCAAGGGCTCAATGAAGTAACAGGCTCTCAGTTTCTCAATCACTAACAGAAAACAATCCTACTCAAAATATTAGCAATTGCCCACCCGTCCAAGGGCTTCTGGAAAGACATATCTGACTTCTAGAGCTTTTGGCATTATTCCACATGGGACTCTTCAAAGCTATGCTAAAGAAAGATGTACGTGTGGTAAGCGATGAGGTTGGCAGAGAACTGATACAAACCCTCCAGTAAAATAGTGTCTGTCAAACAGAACTCCCAAAAGGTCTTCCACAGACCTTGCTCAGTTCACTACTTTCATCTGTTATGTGGGTGACAGCATAGCATGTAGAAATCTGTGACATCAAACTGATAAAGGTTGATAGTGTTTGAAAGGACAGAATCAGAATTAAAGGTGATCCTAGTGAATTAAAGAAAGGATCCAAAATTCAGTAACACTGAATAAAAAAAGACAAACGAATGGATACAAAATTGTGAGTAACTAGCTTTGTGTATGTACAGCAAGAAAAGACATAAGAAGTTACAGTAAGTCACACAATATCCAAACCATCCATATCACAAACTATAGAACACACAAAAGAATCTTTTCATACAGTTTACATTCATAAATAACTCACTATAATTCACTGTCACAAGACACTGTTGAGTCCAAAACCATAAATGGATTCAAAAACCAAATAGATAAATCCACAGACTAGAAGTCTAGCATGGGATAGTAAGCACAAAGATCCATGTCAATAGTCTTCAGCTGAGAATGTCTCAAAGCTGTGGATTTCCACAAATGGAACAGGTTGCAAGGGATATTTCACTTCACACTTCTGCCTTATCTTAAGCTCTCTCTCCTAAGTATCTTCTAATGGCAACTGTCAGAGACAGAATATAAACTGGATGGATTTTTGGACTAAACCAGTAATGCCATCTTATGTTAATGTAATGCTGTTGCAAAAAATATAGATAAAAAATAGGCAGACCTCATTTGGGGAAATGTTAACAGGAATGTTGTGAAAGAGATGAGATGCATTTATTCTGCTGTGCTCCACAGTGGTAAATCAGAAAAGCTCAGGCTTGTGTCCATTTTTGGTTATCACATTTTAAGAAGGATGTAAGCAAATTGGACAGTCTAGAAGAGAGTGACAGATTATGAAAGGTTTGAAAACTACAACCTAGCAGAAAGAGAAGACAAATGTGGGACATGACAGCACGTTTGATACTTAGGAGGTAAAGAGAAAGGGTGAACAACTATTTTTAATGTCTGCAAGGAATATGTAGGAAAAATATAATTTAACTTGCTATTAAGGAAATGCACTGTAATTAAAATGAAACAATTTGTGTAGATGAACTACTCCACACAGCCACCAACGAAGATGGGAATCTTCTTTAGTGAAGGCATTTGGTCAGTTTATACAAACATTGGTTCATCATGTTTTAGACAGATAGACCCTGTTTCAGCATAAACGATGGGTATCTTGAAGTCTCTTCTATCATTCTGATTTCATAATCATAGGGTTTTTTCTTGTATGTTCAGAAAAAATAAACTAAAATTTAAAATCCTGCTTTAATGAATATTCGAGGCATAGAGATTTATATAGTCATATTTGAAGGCAATAAGAAACTAATTAATTGTCCTACTAGAATTGGAACATGTTGGTCAGAGAAGTTGTGGATTCCCCATCTTAGGACGTGTTCAAGACCACGTTGGACAGGGCTTTGAACAACCTGGTCTAGTGGAAGGTATGCCTGCCCATGGCAGGAGGATGGAAATAGGTAATCTTTAAGGTCTCTTCCAACCCAAACCATTCTATGATTCTATAATAATAAAGCTGTACCAAGGACAGAATAAAATACTTCGCACATTTAAAAAGTGAGGCCCTTAAGTCATGCCTTTTTTTCTAGCAGTCATCATTACCAAGTTGCATATGAATTTGGAATTTATCTCAAACTTCCTAGTGAGCATACCAAGCAAGCCAGGTTTAGAGTATGTTTCCCCACTCTAGCTCCTCAAAAATGAATCTAAAGCATAGCCTACACTTCGAATGCAAAAATACACACGTTGCTCCTGAGCTCCAGCCATCAAATACACAATCCATCCACACAGTGGCCACTTCTGTCCACTGTACTCACAGTATGTTTCCACACTCTCCCTATCTGTAGGGTGGCTTACAAACTTATACACACTAACCTGCTTGAGAGGCAGACTGCATTGCAGCAGGCAGGGCATTTGGTACCAGACCTCCTGATGGTAAAATGCCACTCAGATTTATACCTGCAGGGGCTATGGCACCAGTGTTGCACCCCAACATAGGGTTTGAACCACTCATCAGTGTCTGCGCTCCACTGTAGAAGAGGAAAGACAATGCATCAAACCCAAGTGGTACAAGTAAATCTGAGTAACTTAAGTTTTGCCCTGTCTCATGACACGTAATTTAACTGTTTTCTGTAAATGGGATTATGAATAGGGCATCAAGGCAGCTTAAAAAAATCACTATGCTTAGGGCATAACCCATATTCTCAGGATATACACTTTTTTTTCCTCCTTTGGTATAATGTACAGAAAATAAAACGCACGTGGTTCGTTTAGAAATACTGAAATATCATCAGCCTTCAGAGTAGTTGAACTATCATAACAAAAAGTTAAGAAACAAGTTTATGTTTTCTTTTTGAATAAAAAAATCTAATTATTCAACAGTGATCAACTGCTGAACTGTTTGGATGAGTAACTCGAGTGGCAGGTACTTGCACCGAAGAACACCATGTGTCTTATACTGGCCATCTTCTACTGATCACAGAATTTTATTTAGTCTAAAAAGCAGTTCACATTATAACACACAACGCATTTCTGACAGCAGCAGTTACCGTTTTTTTCTTTTTCTAAACCACAGAATGAGTTTTAAGGATCAAAGAATGTTTTAACCTCAATGTTTGACCAAATTCTTAGAACCCAGATTTGTTGTTTTCTTGTTTTTTACCTTTTATTCATAGGCACTTTAGTACCAAATCTCTTTCCATTTTTAGTTTAGAGTTGTCTGCCTATGATACTTCAATCTCCTCTTGGATTAATAAAAAAGTTTTTAAAATTCATGAGAAAAAGAACTCAGAAAGTACTCAAACTGAGGTTAAGTCTTACAAAATCAAACTATAGACATCCAAAAAGCTGAAAACAATACAAGTCTTTCTTAATATATTCTTATAGTAGGTGACTTATATTTAAGAAGTATAAATAGTTTCTCATGGCTTTTGACTTCATAATAACAAAGTGAACAATCTTTTTGGATTGCAGATTCTGAAAAATATCTATCCCACTAGATACTGGACAGTCCTGTACCACTTCCACCCTCCCCACCCCAACAACCAACCTTCCCAGGGCAAATTAAAAACCCTCAGAACTTACCACACAGAGCCCACTACATTGATGAAGTTAAGTCCTGCAGGGTTTGCCATGACCTGGGTGGATGTAGTTCCTGTAGTAATGGATGTTACCATGGTGGAAAGAGGAATGGTCATTACAGGCAGTGCCTGGCTCAGAGACATCTGCTGCTGAGCAAACGGGGTTAACAAACTGGGCTGAGGGGTGAAGCCTGAATCTTGGGGAGTAGGGGTGGCAGAAGGGGTAATAGGAGTTGAGCTCTGAGCATCAGGAGGGTGTGGGGTCGATGAAGGGGTGTTGGTTGGAGTAGGAGTAGATGGTTTAGGAGTTCCAGACCCTGCTCATTGAGAAAAATAAAAAATGCTAGTTTGTTATAAAAGGCCAGCCTTTCTGTATAATAAGGTTAATGGAATGTTATTTAGCACTGACAATTTGTTCCATTTTTTTAGACTGCAAGTGTTAATTTCTACATGACACGAGTGTTGCATCACGCACTCAATGTTAAGGATGCAGTATAATCACACAGAAAACCCACTCTCCATGCTTAATTCCTCAAGCCATACACCACTTTGTATCCTCCATTAAGGCCTCCCATATTTTATCACACATTAAGCCCGCTCCATTCAGAAATACTTAAATTAAAACAGTTTCTGAGTGACCATTTTAACGCAATTAATGGTTTTGTCCTAAAATGTTAAACATATAGTCTATATGTACTGCCTGCACAATAGCATTGTGTTAAAAACAAATCATGGAAAACAACGGATTCAACAAAGAACATGTACTACTGCAATAACCATGGGGTTGAGCTAAGTTTCATGAGACAGTTAAACTTCCATTTGCCAAATTTTGACCAAATAAAAATATTTTTTAAAAATATTTAAGAACCAGAGGATAACACTGCATCTTTAAAAGTTAATGTGTAATTCCTTCTGCTTAAATGTAGATTGTATAGCTATACTCGTGGATGCAGAAAACACAGTTTATCAACAGAAAAACAAAAACCCCCAAAAGCTTGAGGTGTTTTGGTTTTTGGGTTTTTTTTCCTGGGCTTTATTTAGCTTTCACATCCCGCAGCAAGAAAGGAAGTAAATGTGAATGTTGTGACCAGAGCCTTACAGTAACAACTGTGTGCTGCAGATTTACACAATTCATAACACTAACATAAAAACAGAGTCAATACGTTAGAAGAAAACTTCTGTAAGTTTTCTTTTTTTCTCTGTGCAAAACAAGATGGCAGAAAAATTACACCTTTTAAGCTATCCAGATTTTAAATTATTTAATGCAAAAAGTGTATAATACTGTGCAGAATACTGGAATGTGCAGTATACAATTATTCATAAAAACCTGAAAAAATGCAGCTATGATTTCTCATTGTACAAGTCTGTTCTTGAAATGTCTCAAGACACATACATATTTTAAAAAGTGTTTATGATCTATAGCTGTGATTGCAATGATCCTGTCAGTGTTAATAATAATAATATTTAAACCAGGATATCACTTATTGGAATTTACATTTTAACACCTGAGAATATGGTGCTATCAGCATCATCATCACCACCACACTTGCAATCAGCAATGATTTGTAAAACAGTGCAGGAGTGTTTTTAAAAAATCATCTTATTGTTTATTGTATCACCACCTTGGGACTGATCAGATTATATACATACATAGAGATACAACTGCACCAGCTCCTATAACATTTAAAAATGCTTAAATTATGTAAAGGCAAACTGATCTAACATACTGTTTTTTACACTGGAGGAAAAAAAGCTACACTTTGGAATTTTATCTCATCACATCATCTACCAGCCTTTCATAAATGAGGATATCACACTAATTGCATAAAATGCATTAAAACGTATACACAGAGGGTGCATACATATATACAGAAAAAACGAACACAGTTACAATAAACATAAAATACATACAGTGAACAAGAGACCTGCCTAAGGCTGCACAAGTTATACAATTTAGGGTACACTGTACACTTAAGTATCATCATTCCACAGGTTAAACAGTTTATCTCAGGAAGCATTTATGCAAAAGCCTAAGATTTAATGGAGAATTTAGGTCGTGACTCACTTTGTGAAGAGCTTGCAGGAGACATGGCAGCTGGAGAGAGCATGCTAACTTGATTAAGATCCATAGATTGTTTCCGAGAAAGACCAGGAGGCTTAGAAGGAGGAGGAGGAGTTGGAGATTTTAGATGGCCACTTGACTGTTGTGGACTAAAAATATTACCTGAAAAAGCATAATTAAAATACATTATTGTTCTGTAAACAATATAATCAAAAATAAAAAAAAAATTATGCTTTTTTCCACAGACAAGATACTGATTTATTTTCTTTTTTTAATTAAATCATTACTAAAGGGATGTGATGTCATTTTACAACAGGCAGAACATATAAAAAGGAGATGCCCAAATCAGTAAGTAATTACCTGAGGAGCTACTTCCTGAACTTGAAGGTAATTTGATGGGAGGAGGTCGGTGTTTTACACCTTTCCCCAGTACTGAAGACTGAACAGAGCCTGATATACTTTCTGGCTGCTAGGAGGAAAGAGAAATTAACACTACCACAGCAATAATGTGAACTTCCACATATTTGACAGAAAAGACAATTCAATTAATTTGCATTAGACTTCTCAGCCATGACAAAATTACCTTCAAACATTTCAGATTTTTATTTATGTATTTTAGAAACTTAACCTACGACACATACTCTTCAGATAAAATGCTTACCATCAAGAAGCAGCTTGAAAATGCAGATAAAATTTAAACTAAGCAAAAAATAATAATTAAAAAATTTAAAGAGTTTCTCTTGTTTCTGCAATTCTGAAATCCTTCCTAGTAATTTTCACAAACGCACACTGACAGATGCACTGTAAGTAAAAGGACAATTCGGTCTTACTTGAAAAATTACAAAATTTCATTTATTCACCATCTGTCTACATCTGCCATTTACAGCCAAGACGTATTTAGAGAACAGGATCAGATTTCCTGATTCAAAGAGTACATTTAAGTACATTCAGGAAAATTCTGAATGCATGGTAGCCAATATACATTTTCCCACTGACCTCTATGGGATCAGAACCTCACTAACATTTTCAGAGGAAAGGTGCTCCCTTTTTGTTTGTTCTTATGACCTACTTATCAGGTTGTTTCAACATAAATAACTTCAGCTAATCAAATCTGTATTTCTGTCACCGACAACAGACTCCAAATCCATGATTTCAATAAACTGACACTATCAAAACAGTGTTTTGAGCTGACTTAACAGTGAAACACATTTACAGTTAGTCTATATATATATATATATTTACCTATAAAGCAGGCATCCTGTAAACAAAAGTAAAACTGCTGAAACTAGAAAATGAGTCTGTCAGTATAATGAATGGAATATTTCAATGCCGAAGCCTAAATTAGATGTGCATAACGTAACAAATCAGAGCATTCAGTACTGTGCAGAACCCTTTCGGAGAGCTTAGCTTCTGCTGATTCTCAGTGGTATGTTTCTAATTGCTTGCTTGTTAAAAGGAAAATTCTGAGGACAAGTTTTCTACTATTATATCCCATTTTCTTTACCCTGAAAATAAAGACTAATGTCCTATACAAAAGGGGATTAGATCATTAAATAAATCACTCTGGTCTAGCTTTTGGCGGGGGCATGGACAGCCAGACAGATGACTTCTAGAAGTAACCTTCCACCCCAAGTTATTCTATGGTTTTAATACATACACACAGATACAGATATATACAAACGCACATGCACTTGTCTGCAGGTGTATACACACATGCAGAAACACACATACTCTTTTCTGCAACTGCTGGTCGCCGCATGCTGACGCCAAGAGCTGCCTCTTTCAGATCAATGTTGCTGCAGTTTAAAAGCAGCTATTTAGGGAGAAAATGTAGCAAAGAAAATAGCCCAACAGATACAAAATCCCTTTGCTAGTTCTACCCCTAAACACAGCTCACTGCTAGAGCACTGAATCTGACCAACAAAGCCAGGAGCAGCAAGAGAAACAGGAGGCAGTGCCAACAGGCATGACAACCCAGGAATGCAGGAATTCCTACTGGATGTGTGTATATAAACATATGCTCTTTAAAGTTCTTGGTGTTGGGATTTTTGGTATTTTGGGAAAATTTTTGTCCCGAAAGGGAAAGTAATTTTAATAACTTCTAAAGGTAAAAGAAGTTCAGCTACTCCATCTGCTTCTATGCTTACTGACCTATAAAATATAACTCATAGCTGCATTTTACTGCTGCTTTGGGAAAGGTTCATATAAACCATGGGAAAATGCAAAACCTTGGATCTACCTATACCATACACTGGGAGGTGGGGAGGGAAACACAAAGCTAAAAGGAACATTTGAACAGTGAAAACAAAAGTGCTTTCCTCTAACTTTTCCGATATACTCACACTGAATGATTATGACAAAACAAAAATTATTCTAACAGCCATGTGCAAATGAAAGAATTGTATGGCTTGATAAACTCACTTCCATTTCCTTCCCTGGAGAAAGATGACTAAGATTGACTGATCCACCTGAATTATGAAACATTTTCACAGGACACTTAGCTTCATTTTGTACTAACTCCTGATACTGGTTCACCACTCTGAAACAAACAGAACAAAGCGATTAACAATTTTGAACTTCAAAGTAGATACATATATGTAAACATATAATTGTGTATGTTACCCAGTCATATGTTACATATTTTACACGTAAGTGTATATATAGAGATGCACATATATAAAATATATCTATATATCTTTCTATTTTATGTTCCTAGGCACTTTTCTTAAATTTATTCTGTTTCAAGTTTTCTTTTAATCGTTGTCTCTTCCTGATACATATTTGGAGGAATATGTAAAACAGAACAGTTCTCAAAAGGCAACTGCATTTCTTTGGGATGTCAGCCAACAGGGATCCCATTCCCTTTACAAGGGTTGAGTATCTTTTATAAAGCTGTGTCCTCTCTGCTTATGCTCCCTGAGGAACAGTCAACCCTTCTTTAACTTGAGGCCTATGTCAGATGAGGACTCTGAAAGCAAGGGATAAATTAAGAGGTCCACATTGAATGTACATCCAAAAACCAATTATCTTGGCAGAAGTGATTACTCTTCTTTGAGCACCAGGGAAGCCAGGTCTTATTCTATGAGGCTAATAAGCAATGATGCATGCAGGAATTTAAAGCATTAATAGCATCAGCAAACAAGTTTAAAATACTGTTCCACCAAATCAAATACTACATCTCTACTAATCTGAAAGAACCAAGCTGAGGGAATACTGTTTCACAAACATGAGCAGAATACACAAAATGACCTTACGTACTTGAAAAATCAAGCTGAAGACCTGTTGTTACTTATGCTTTGGCAGATTGAACCTCAGTGACAAACTGCAAGAATATTCCATTAGCTTACACCCTATGAACTTCACTTTATTTTGGTATAGCACTGATTCAAAGATCTGTCATATGACTAGTACAGGCATAAGCAAGGGCCTAAAACATACAGCAGAGGAAAGGCTGCAGTGCACATTTTTCAGCAATTTGACTTTAGACTACCTTCATGTGGTATCAGAGTAGTAAAACATTGTGTGCTCAAAAAGGTGGTCCTGCCTCCTTCCTCCTCTACTGTTTCTTCTTGTCCTAGTCCCTGAAACCCAACTGTTTATCCTGACAGAAGGATCTGTGCAATCCAGTAACAAACATGATTAGGAAATAAATCCCAGTTAAAACTAAACTGCTGTATTATTGTTTTACTTTTCAGCCAACCAATCCCCCAATTCAGCTTGCAGCACAAACAGCAAAAGTCTTCATTAGCACAAAAGAGTAAGGACAAAATATAAGCAAAGAGTTTCTCTATCAAAACTATCTATTAAAATGGACATTATTGTTGATTTTTGACCAAATCAAGGACTCCCTGCCAGGCACATAAAGGGAGGGTGGGGGGTGGAACAGACTGCTTTTTAAAGGTTCTGTGCTCATATGCACAAATACAGGTATCTATGTGATGCAGTTGCTACTCCTAATCATTCTACAACTAATATATACTGGAAAACTGTTTTGTTACTTGCTTCTCTAAGAAAGATGAATCAAGGCATGCACAACACAAAAATAAATTGTATACATCTTAAATCCCAGATTACACTTAAAAGTTCAAATTAACTACTTCCACAAATGCTAATTTACCATACAAAATGTCAAGATGAAATTCCTGCTAAGTGCTCTCAGAATTTTGTTATTACCTGTGTAATCAGGAATAATTGTGCAAATTGACAATCAACATGCTTGAAATTTAGGTATCAGCTGTATTCACCTATTTGCTTTTTCTCTGTTTTTCTTTGCTTACTAAATACAGAAACTGCTCACTATATTCTACTTCTTATGATGATTAATTCCTTTTATTTCCTTCATCTGATCTGCATCTGTGTCCATAACCATAACATTAGCAGTCATAACGGCTAGAAAGAACAAAATCAATTATTTGGCATCAAGCCACACGGTTATACATACTATATTAACTAACCTTTCAGCATCAGTCTTGGAACCAATAAGGAACCTGAAATGTAAAATATAAAATACATTTTCAGTCACGAATTGGACTAAAAGAATATGTTTTTATAACCACAAAACTTCAAACAAATATCAGTGCTGCTCTTCTTTCAGATCTGCTGAAAACAAGAGATACTGTATCCATTTAATAGACTGGGTTATTATTTAGTACTTGAATTACAAATGCAGCTTCACAGTTACATATACAGCACACACACAGAGTCTCCTCTAAGAGTAAATTATTTACAAAAGGTAGAAAACGGAAGTTTTGCATTCTATACTTAAAAAAAAGGAAGTAACTGCTACACAGTTGCTACTGTAAAAAGTACAAGGGAAAAGTTATGTATAAATAAACATATCAACATGCTCACACTGAACCATAAACTTAAGTGTCCTGTACATCAAAACCAGCCCCACTTGTAACATTCTAAAAAACATTCCATTTCCATTGCTTGACTTCACTTAATCCAAGTTTGATCTCTCATGCTTTTCCAAAACTCTTAAATAAGCTTTTCCCTTTTGTACAACACTTATGGCTTGCAAACTTACTACTTGAGTGATTTGTTTTTTTCTAAACACAGACCTTCTATCTACAAAAAACCCCTCTTTATTTTACAGTAGAATAACAAAAACATTTTCTGAACCTTTCACTTTACATGACAGTTCCCTACTGAAGAAATACCCAAATTTTAATGAATTTCAACTGGCAATCACAGAATTGTTAGGGTTGGAAGGGACCTCTTGAGATCACCTAGTCCAAACACTGAATGTCTTAAAAATAATGGACTAGAGCAGTGATTTCCAAAAATACCTGAAGCATTAAACACCTACAATCCTTTTAATTCCCAACCTTATTACACAATTATAAGCTAGCACTACTGTTTTAAGAATATCAATACTAAGTATGTGTGCTGGTTTTGGCTGGAAGAGAATTTTCTCCACACTAGCTGGTATAGAGTAAGGTTCCAAATTTGTGCAGAAAAGTGTTGCAAATTCAAGGATGTTTTAGTTACTGCTGAGCAGGGCTTACACAGAGTCAAGGCCTTTTCTGCACCTCACCTCACCAGTGAGTAGGCCAGGGGTACACATGAAGCTGGGATGGGACAGCTGACCCCAACAGACAAAAGGGGTATTGCAGACTATATGGAATTATTCTCAGCATATAAAGCTGGGGAAAGAAGGAAGTGGGGAACCTTTGGAGTTACAGCATTTTGTTTTCCCAAGTAACTTATGCATGATGGAGCCCAGCTTTCCTGGAGATAGACAGTGTCCTGGTTTCAGCTGGGGTAGAGTTAATTTTCTTCCTAGTAGCTGGCACAGTGCTGTGTTTTGGCTTTAGTCTGAGAACAATGCTGATAACACACCGATGTTTTAGTTGTTGCTAAGTAGCGCTTACTCTGATCAAGGACATTTCGGTCTCTCATACTCTAACAGTGAGGAGGAGCACAAG
>JBCJKH010035160.1:0-31230 GCA_039877255.1 Loriculus beryllinus
GTTAATACACAGCGCCTGTAAGTCTGTATATCCTTTTTCCTCCCCTTACAGAATTCCCAGGACAAGGAGTTACATTTAAAAGCTAATACGCGGTTACATCTGAGACAGCGTTCTACTTTGTTATATTCCATTTCATTCCTAATGCTCTGCCTCCCTCGCAGCGCTTCCTGGCAGAAATACTGTGGCTAAAGCTTAAAAGAACTCTTTTTGTCACAATTTCCTCCTCAGACAACATTAAAGTAAGAAAACCTCATTACTAAGCAGCCTGAAAAGTACTTGTTACACCAATAAGTTATGGCTAAATGCACGCAAGAGGTGAATGCATATTGACAATATCATCCTAGTTCTCCTTATATGTGTTAATATTTCACCAAGTTCACATGAAAATGGATGCAGAAGATCTGCATGAGGCTGTGTAACAACCCGTGCACACCACAGTAATGGCTTGAACTTGGAACACCCTATTTCCTCACTCTTGCCATCAATCACTATGTATCTCTATTTGCTTTCTCCGCCCATTAAAACAATATATAGATTATAATGCATATATATTCATTAATCCAAAGGGAACCTCATTGTAGAAGGCACAGTAATGGTTCTGGAATGACACAGCTGAAGCAGTCAACAAAATCCAGAAGTTCTGTAACATCAGAAGAGTTTTCTAAGTGACAACATGCATTTTATAAGTTGACATCGAAGATCTTTATTACCACTGACTATGAAGGCAAATGACTGCTAATAAATAACTTGTAATTCAAAGTTGACACATTCTTTAAAGTAAGAGGCTAAGTAAGTTATAAATCACACACTATTTTAGGGAAGAACAATGGTTTTATTCTTAACCAATGCATTGCTCCATCTATAAACCACCTTCACCCTCAACTAGTAAAGAAATTTGGGATTTGATGATGCAAACAGGTGGCAGCCTCCATCCTCCCTTTAACCTACCTGTTGTCTATTTAGGATACAAGAAAGCAAAAGGCTTCAATTCCACTACCGCTGTTTTGGAATATCAACTACAGTGGCTTCATTTTGCAAAGAACCTTGACTTTAAACAAGCTTCGTATAAGCTTTCTGTATCCTCTAACACACAATTTACTCCCTTTCATTACTTTTACCTTGTTTTGCAGTACACAAGGCAGCAGCACTTCCTTATTTGTACATTAACACCATCAAGCAGCAGAGCCCTAGCAATAATCTGGCTTTGCAGAACTGAGCATGACAGGCTGCGTGCAGAGAATCAATGCTCAGCAACACAGAAAGAGGCTATAAAGGATAATTAAACCAAAACCAATATTTGGGAATAGACGTAAAGTCTTTGTATTGCTCCTTCCAGGTCCAATTTTAGGCTTAACACAGGCTTGGGTTCCTGGGTGCAACTTAAAATCTAAACATCTAATTTCCTTGAAGAAAGTCAACTAGTGTTTCTATGAAGTGAATGATGCAACAGAAAATGAAACAATTTCTACCTCCAACTGCAGTTTCTTCCTATGCAAAGGAAAACTCAACAGTGATCAAGCATAAGGTGACTGAGAACCTCAGATTCATCCCTCTAAGCAACTTATGTTCTAACAAGTACCTGAAGCAAGACAAGGCTTGATGAAGACAAAGTTGTCATTCCCAACCTCTCACTATCACAACAAAAAAAAGGAAGAAAGAAAATATGAGCAATGAAAAGAGAAAGTTATAACACTGGTTAAAGCCCAGACTCTCTTTACTCCACAAAGCACCACTTCAGTGCTCCTAGAACCCAAGCTAACCAAGGCACCACAAACATGCTCCATGCCTGTTTTAGGATCAGTAAGGACACGTAAGAAGTGTTTTACAAGGAGGGTGGTAAAACACTGGCCCAGGGTGCCCAGAGGGGCGGTGGATGCTCCATCCCTGGAGACATTCCAGACCAGGCTGGATGTGGTTCTGAGCAACCTGATCTACTTGAATATATCCCTGCTCATTGCAGGGGTTGGAGGAGATGAGTTTTGAAGGCCCCTTCCAACCCAAACCATTCTATGACTGTGTAACTGGGAAGCACAGTGTTTCTGGCTATATGCACACCTTCAGTTTTCTATATGTCAATAGCTTGGATTTATAGCTACTGAAAGAAGTCAAAGCCAGGCAAAAACCACCAATGCCAGAAACAGAATCTGTCTGATTTAACTACAACCTTTAGAGTTTATTAAATCTCTAAATGGCCAAGTCCTACTTAATAGCTCACTTTAGTAACTTATCTTCCTGCTGCCGTAAATAATTACATTAGCTGGAAAACTGTACCTTTCCTTAAAAGTCTGTAGTGACCTACGAAAAGGATCAAAGGACAGTATGAAAGGAAAAAGCCACATCATCCCACTCTTGGGCTGGAGAATGGGTTGCAGGTCCAATATGAATGGGTTGCAGGTCCATGGTTTTACTCTGCTCATTAGCAGATATATTTGAAAGTATGACTACAAGTATGAGGCTTAATCATTGAGGAAGAAACTGCACATCTCTAATAATGCGCAGACAGCCCCGTGATACTCTAACCAGGTTGTAATTTGTGTTGCTCAAGACTTCAGCAAGCCTTGCTCCGTCAGCACACCATGGAAATTACTTTGAGGAACCTTATTTCTATACAAGTTGGATGAAAAGCGCACATTGGAAACATTCTCCTGCACTTCTATCGAGTTGTGTTATACCTGAACGAGTAAAAGGCTTTGTTAAGGATTTCTCTCATGTCCTTCCACCACCTCTTCAAGTCAGATTTTAGGAAGACGTAAACGCTCCCCTGGAAGAATCACAGCCAAGTATTAAGAACAGGCTATAACTTATAAAGCCTACTTATCTGAGCATACTGCAGCAATGGAGGCACCTCACCGTTGAGCTTAGTCTCAAAACACAAGGCAGAACAATGTCGGATGTATTATACAAGTGAAACCAGCAGTAAATGACATGTAACACCAGCTTTTAGTTTCCTGGTTAACCAACGGGGAAAGGAAAAAGCTTCAGGTCTTCCATCTACAACAAAATACACTCTAACCATCGATTTGTAATCAAATGGTGTTTGTGCTCACACAGCGCACTCTAATACACACAATACAATCCGGATACAGACAGGCAACAGTTAAGGTGGGTTTGTTCTTGCTCATTTTCATGAGATTTTACCCCAAAGCATCATAAACAACTCTTTGCCCTTCTCTAGAACAGTCGCGCTGTGTTTTTAAGAGGCTCTGTAACTTGCGCATTCCAATCCATTCCAGGTCTTTCTCTGAAGACCTCCGACAGAGGAAGAGGCGCGTTTCCAAGCCCGTGCACACTAAACTGTATACCAAGAAGCAACGAAACCTGGCATGTGGATGCCGGCTGATAAAACCAGCTTCCTCTTGACTCCCGTTTGATACTGCCCTGCCTGCCGGCACCGGCTGCATCCCAAAGGAACCGCGGGAGTGCCGAGACGACTGCCCGGCATCCCTGCGCGCCCAGCACTGCAGGAAACACCACGGAGCCAGGAGCAGCCGAGCAGGAAACGCCGCCGCGGGTTCCCAGCCGCGCTCCGGACCCGGAGCCCTCCCTCGGTCTGCTCCCGACACACCAAGTCACCCCCGAGGACACGCTGCCCCCGGGAAGAGCCTCAGAGCCGGGGGGGGGCTCTACCCTCACCCCTCCGGGAGGCAAACCCCGGCAGCAGCCCCAAGGGGGTCGCTAAGGGAAGGCCCGTTCCGCCTCAGCACGGAGAGCAGCGGGTCCTCCCGTATCCCCACTGAGGGCACGGGCAGTGCAGCCCCAGAGAGGAGCGCACACACCGCCCGTTCCGGTACCGGTACCGGTATCGGTTCCCGTTCAGGTCCCACTCCGCACTCACCACAGACCCATTCCCTCCTCGCTGGGCCGAGGACCCGTCCGCCACCTTGCCCCACAGCGCGGCTGGCCCCGCCTGCTGGCTCGCTCACGTGACAGGAGCGAGGGGCACGTGACTGCGGAAGGAAGCGACGGGGCCTGAGCAGCCACCGGTAATGGAAGCCTCGGGCAGCCGCTTCCTGCACGGCCGCTGGGTCAGACCCCGGTACCGGGGCTCGGGCTGACCCCTTGGTCACAGCGTGCAAGCTGCACCCAGCCGCTTCCTCAGCAACTCGGGGGGCAGAAGGATTCATCGGAAAAGCAATGTACGCTGACAGAAACGGCACTTCTCTAAGGGCAGGAACGCTGCTGGCTTATGGGACTACGATTTAAGGCCTTCACACCTCCCAAAGGCCTCAGAAGCGGCTTATTTGAACGGGGATTGAGGACATGAAAATATTCCTGTGGAAAAAGAAACGGGATCTTGCCTTTATCATTCATTGTTCAGCTGAAAGGAGCAGCCAAGCGAACTCAGCAGTGGGAGCATGCCTGAGGCCAGGTGGACAACCATATGATGTTTTGTTGTCCGTTATCCACCAGTGACCTTCACAGGCACAACTGGAGCTACCTATGATTTAACCATACTGAGTTTTTACACTGTTATGTTTCAGCACACACAGAGCACAGCAGAAACTCGAGAGCCAGGCAGGTTTCTAGGTATGTTTATTAAACCAGGAATGCCCCTGCACAAGTGGTAATCACAGAACAAATATCATTATGTGATTGTTTCTTCAGTGAAAGTTTAGAGCAGTTCATTACATGCAGAGAGTTCATTACTGCCTCCATTCTTTTGGAGTGACTCTGCCCACAGGTGAGAAGCCCCACTCGATACCAAGTTGTGTAAACACCTGCAGGAGGATAAAACCCAGGATTATTAACTTTGAAATCAAAGAAACCTTCTGATAGAGAGCTGTTTCTATTGGTTTCAGCATAGATTTCCTGTATTGGAACATGACATCTTCTAATAAAGCAAGTGGAATGTATTTATATTGAATAACACCTAAATACCTCAGCTTTCTATTTAAAAACATCTAGCTTTAGAACAAAATCTGGAATGTAAACCCCCATCACCATACCATTATTTTCATCTTGGATTTTTTCTGATAAAAGCTCTACCTGTGTAGCTTAGAAATCCCAAGTTAAATGGAGAACACTTGCGTTTCTACTGTGGTTTAAAAGCAAGCAATAGAGTGACACAGACATTCATGAAACATCTCAAAATCAAAATAGGAACTAACACAACTTTCATCTCTATCACTTTAAAATATTAAGCATTAATTTACATGAAAAAACCTCCTAAATTCTGACCATGTTATTTCAAACAAGTAAGCAATTCTGAACCTCCATCGCCAAGTTTACCCGTGCAACCCCAACAGAGTGGTGATTTAAAAAGGGCACTTACATATCCCCAGACGGCGGTGAAAACAACAGCTCCACCAATGAGCACCAGGTTTCCGTGTTTATCGTGGAAGTCAGGCTCACGTTTGCGATGAGCTTGTCTGACTGCAGTCTGCCGAATGCCTCGAGCTAATGAATGTTGAAGTACAGGAATCAACTAAAATACACATCCAAGCCATTCCCATTCCTCACCTCCCACCACCAGAGGCAAGTGGAAGCACTGAAAGACTTTAAAAAAAGCTGAAAAAATAAATGAATCTTTTGGACTTAAGTGCTCTGGAATGATTCCAAACCATGGGATATACGGAAAGCCTTGCATTGTGTTTCATCTATCCCAGTTTCTCTCGGGAAAGATATGCCTGAATCCTCTAAGTTACTTTTTCCATTAGTATGCTTTCTTTGGGCCTCCAGTGTGGAAGTTCAAATACACTTTTAAGAATTAATACATATTCTTTTGTTTGCTTAGTACTTCAAAGTTTCAGATTTCTGTATGTACCTATCTGTACTGTCACTATGTGTACCTAATGTAGGCATCTTCAGGATGAAGCTCACCATCAAAGTAAGGAGTTAAGGACTGTGGATACATGGACCTTTCTCATTCCTCCATGATTTTTGAAGGGAGATGAAGACAGAAGCAGCAATAATGGTGGAACAAAATTAATAAGTTCAGTAATACAGCTAATATACATATGTGTTACAGTAAATATATAAGTAATATGGTTAAGTAATGTAGAACAAAATACAGGAGGATATCTGCAGCTCACAGAGGGTATGATGTACATTACAAAAGGTACATTTATCAAGGAGAAAACAGTGAAGAATCAAACCAGCAGCTTCAACACACAGAGATTGTTAAGTGGCTTTGTGCTGCATTTGCTGAGACAGTGATCAGTGCATAAAGAGACATTACAAAACACAGTCTTCACTTTCAGGTCAATGGTTCACATTTACCCAACGTAACTAGGTAAGATGATGGCAATACCCATCATGTTCTGAACAAGGTAGGATTTGTAAACGGAAAAAAAAAGAAGTTTAATTATCTATCAAAAGAAACACTGCTGAGGAGGTTTATTTTAGCTGCAAACTAAGCACACCATGAACCAGATTTGGGTAAGCACTGGGGAGTCGGTCCCTGAAGAGGTGACTTCACCCTTGAGTCTAAGGGCTGGTCCCTGACTACCCCTTGTCACCTCAGGCTCACCAGAACTCGCTGTGCCTTTAGTAACTATGAAAGAGCAAAAGCACCGAGGAAGGCAACCCAAGTGGAAGCAATTAAGGGATAAAAGAGGCAGAAAGAAAGAAAACAACCAGCAGCAAGCAAGGACGGCGAGAGCCGCCTTCCGACCGCCACAACCGAGCGACAATCCGCACCGGGCAGACCCCGGAGGACACCTCCCTAACGAAACCTCTCGCTAAACACCCCCAGGGCTTCAGTCCTGGCTTACCGGTGAGGTTAAGGGCAGCCCGAGCCACAGGGAACATGGTGAGGAGCGGGGCAGGAGAAGCCGCGGCGCCGAACGGACGCGGGTACCCTTGGCGAGCGGTGAAAAACAAAATGGTCGCCCCGGAAGCGGAGCCCTGTGGGTAACGGCGCCGAGCGGCGCCGGCGGGAATGGCGCCTCCCCGCGGCGGCTGAGGGGGGAGAGCGGCGGCCGTGGTGGTATAAAAGCTTCGTCTTGTCTATAATTTGATTAATTTTTATTACAATTAATTAATATCGGGAGGCAATAAGCAAGCAGCGCTGGGTGCGCCGGGGAGTCTGCGCTCCACCGCAGACGCACGCCGGGGTCTTTGGGGTCTTGGGTCTCAGCCAATCTTGTCTTCTCCTTTATGTCGACGCGGATCCTTTCTGTTCTTCCTTGGTTGCTGGGGTCTTATCTCCGGGTGAGAAACTTCTCACGAAAGGTTATTGAACTTCTTAAAGCACTCAAGCAGTAAAACAAAGCCATAAAGCAGCCTTATTATTTTAACAGTCAAAATGATTAAAGAGGGGACTAGCCTATTCCCTTGTTTCCTCTTCTTTCTCATACGTGGTACACTAACCACAGGTGCATTGGTAACAATGATTCCTAAATTCTGGATACGAATCATTCTCATAGTCTTTACAATGAGAAAAGCATTAAGAGCCTCCCGGCAGCGCTTGCAATCGCAGTGTCAGGATGGCCGAGTGGTCTAAGGCGCCAGACTCAAGGCGTTGCGAGCCTTCCCATGGCGGGTTTGGGTATTCTGGTCTCCGTATGGAGGCGTGGGTTCGAATCCCACTTCTGACACCACTTTTTTTCTTCTTCCCTTTACTCCTTTTTCTCCTGGAATTTAAACTCATAAAAAAAAAAAAGACGAATTGCCTAAATCGGATATTTTGGAGCAAACAGAACCTGCAGCGAGGCGCGCGGCTCCAGACACCATTTCCACAGTGCGCCCGAATAGAGAAACAAAGAAGTATGGTCGCGATGTTAGGGTGGTGAGGCACTGGAATGGGTTGCCCAGGGAGGTTGTGAATGCTCCATCCCTGGCAGTGCTCAAGGCCAGGTTGGACGAAGCCTTGGGTGCCATGGTTTAGTGTGAGGTGTCACTGCTTATGGCACGGGGGTTGTAACCGGATGATCTTAAGGTCCTTTCCAATCCTAACTATTCTATGACTCTATGGATTTCTATGGAATGTTTTCTGCAGGGCTTTCTGTACATGTCCTGATCTACATCAACCCCAGTTCTATAATAACAAAGAGAAACTTGCTGCTCAAACACTTGAAATTGAAGTTAGAGCCTCAGCTCTGCATCAGCACAAGGTATGGTATGCACACTAAAGTCAGTGATGTTCTATCATACACACAGGACACCTCTGTCAACATTTGATTATCTACTTCTACGTCAACTAGACACTGATCGCAGAAAATACATTTTGCATAGCAGGAATTCTGCACGTGGCAGCGCACACCTGAAGTGCTGAGGGAAGTATGAGCACTGTTTTGTTATTTGCTCATTCTTAAATGTATTCAAAGGGGATTTGGCTCGTATCTGTGTCGTGTTTCCTTTCAATCCAAACAAATACAACGAGGTGTATTGAAGGAGAGGAGCACTCTCACTTTAATTCGCTTCACTTATGGAAAATCAGTCCTCAAGAGGTGGACATGAAGGACTGATGGATGGCTGATACCAAAACCTTGTGAAAAGACACAAAGTCGAATTCCCACCACTGCCAGCTGTCACTTCAGAAGTCACTGCTTAAAGTGGACAACGTTAATCCGGGCTGCTTCAAAGCCTAACAAAGTTGATGAAAAAATGCCTGGGATCTCAACAGGCTTTAACTAAACTGTGCCCATATATAGTCAAGTGTCACCAAGTTTTCTTCTCCACCCAGAGTGGTTTTTAATTCCCTTCTAGTAATATGCCAAGTACGCTTATAATGATGAGCTGCTGTTAGTGAATAGCACATTGGCTTGTATCTCTTACCTTCCTCTTCTTACATATCAGGGTACTTCTTGCTAAAGAAAACACCATAAACAAATGGGAACCTTTAAGAAACCCACGGCACTCACAAGACAAACATCTAAATGCCCAAGGACTCAGCTGGTGCAAGAAGCCTAAGTCTGCATCCGCTGAACTCAACAGATGTTTCACTGTAGCCTGCAGCAGGGCTGGAGTTAGGCCACAGCTAATTCAGAAAATCCCAAATCCCTGCTGTATGATTAATTCTCCTGAAAAGCCTACAGTGGAGGCATTCAACTCCAACATTTCACAAATACTTAATAGTTTAAAGCACAATCAAACAAACCCTCCTTGGAATGATTTCGAACCCTCCTTTAAAGTCCTTCCAGGCTGCAGTTTTAAAGCAGCACCTGAATGACAAGAACACACTGGACAAGGTTATAGGATACTCCATACAGGGGCATTTTGCCTCTGCCTAAATGAACTGAGGTGGTCAAACCAGTGCAAACGTACCCTAACTAACAGGAGAGGAAAACAAGGACAGAAGGCTCCATCTTTCCTCCCAGTTCTGTTAGACCTCTTGCAGCTTTTTTTTCCCAGCAGGGTGCAAATCAGCCCTTGGGAAAACTCAGAAGTGGGGTTAAAATGCTACTCTGCAGCTCTCCCTTATGCCTTGTTCAGGGGAAGAGCCCCCACACAAGAGTAAACCTACATGGTTTCTTTCTGCATCAAGCTCTTGGTGGGAAGACGGAACACCCACTTTGGGTAGGCCAGGAAAGTTGAACCTGAAAGGAACCATCCTGGACCAGAAGAAAAGGTCAGAGAGGAATGTGAAGGGCCACAAAACTCTGCTCACCTACCCCAAAACTTCTTACTGTTGCTTTGATGTCATGGCCATTTCTGTGCAGGCCTCAGAGCACATGTGTCGCAGTAAGGTCATGTTCTTCACCTGTGTCACTCCTCATTCTTCTTGGGAACAATCAAGAAGAAACTCCTGGTGTCTCTTGGCTCATGCACACATTTTTCATGCACAGGGGAGCACCTAGTCCATAGAGAACATTTTTTTGCTGCTGTAATCTTGATGAAAAAGGTGGTTAGTAAAGGAGGAAGGAATTCAGGAGATGGCTGAAAAGTGCCTGAGGAAGAATTTGCAGATGGATTTGAACATGAGAAGTTGTAAACCTGCCACCAAAAAAGTCAAGAGAAGTATTACCAAGGCAAGGGGAAAGGCAAGAGAATATCCTGCCTTTCAGCCCCTTGGGAGTCCTGCTGGGATTTCACGGTGCCTGTTTACTCCAGTGAACCCAGACACTATAGAAGTCATCCATGGACAGTGAGAGCTATAAATCTACTTTTAGCTGGGAAACAGGAAAAAACCCATGCTTTAACCTCCAGTTGTTGGACCCACACAAGTGCTCATGCAAGTGATACTCTACTAGGAGAGCACACAGGCACTGCTGGGACAGGGCTCCCTGTCTGCCTTCTTGGCTGCCACAGCGAAATCAGATGTGCCCTTTTTCAACCACATCGCTTACAGCACCAGCCCATCATAGAATCACAGAATGGTTTGGGTTGGAAAGGACCTTGAGATCACCCAGTTCCAGCCCCCTGCCATGGTCACACTAGACCATGTCACCCAAGGCTCTGTCCAACCTGGCCTTGAACACTGCCAGGGATGGAGCATTCACCACTTCCCTGGGCAACCTCTTCCAGCGCCTCACTTTTACTTATGCTTCATCCAAGTGGTCAAACATCGGAAAAGGTGGCCCAGGGAGGTTGCAGAATATCTATCTTCAGATATTCAAGATTTGAGTGGATATAACACTGAGAAAAGTAGTATAGCTTTGAAGTTGAGTTTAACTAAAAAGCCCTGCTTTGAGTTTGAGGAAATACATAAGATGACCACCAGAGATCTCTTCCAACCTGTATTATTGTATGAATCAGTGTTTAATATCCAATGCATTGCTGGTTATACTATTTCCCTAATTAAGAAGAAGATTTCTGGTAGCAAATGTCTGAGCTAGCCACATAATCATGATCACAGGAAAGTACGAGCTTACAAAAGGTTCTATTGAGGTTTGCTCCATTTTGCAAACTGCCTGAAATTGCTGAGATACTCAGTAATTAAATACCACAAAGCATGTATATCACAGTGCACTACAAATACACACAGATTATGTATACCACATCTATCTGCATAAATCATTTATTGCAAGTTGGGCTGGAGTATCTGGTTGGCCTTTTTGTGAACTCACCCTGATACCTAAACTGTCTATTTCTTTTTTCTATCTCTGTGCATCATCATAAAATATGGGCTCCAATATTGCAAAAGGGCACAGTGAATAGTTCCTATCAGCATAGGATAATGAAATTATTAAGGAATGTGATGTGTACAGTGTTGGAATATACACATACATCTTTTAAAGTATGTGATGATGTAATCCATGAGAAATCCTAGTAATCCATGAGAAATAAAGCTTAACATGGACTGCAAGTTCAAAAAGTTTATGGAATCATGTTTTTACAAGGAGAGCAGACTTACTATAGGACACCAGGAACATCAGACTGCAACACAAATCCTCAAGTGACAGAAGAAAACTGCTGCTATCATTTATATATAAAAATAGTAACTCAGATGACATAATATGCTACTGCTAGAATGACTCCCCATTCTCTGCATTTAGCTAGGCCTTCATCTCTGATAAAAGATTGTTTGCAACAAAGCAGGAGCATAAAGAGGACACAAAGAATCTCAGACAAGCCATCAGACACAGGCACTCAAAACCCTGGTTTTGGTGATTTACACTTGTCAGCCTAACAAACTATCAAGATCTGATGCATGCGGTGCCGGTCTACTGGTTTTTGTCATGTATTAAAACATTTTAAGGGAATTTTTAATTTCTGTTAAGTGCTAAAGTAGCACTTCACACACACTTTTTTTCTGAATAGTGTTGCTAAAATGCAACCTCCAAATTAAAGCAAAAGTAAGAAAATACATTTCCAACCCTAACTATTCTATGTTTCTACGATTTTTCACCAAATCCACTAGAAAACACGGAAAAAATCCAAGCTAGTTCTCTACCAAGTGCAGAAGAGCAAATATTTAAGCTTAAGAACAAAATATTTTACTAACCAGCTGTAAAGTCCAGTTCTTCAGAGAAAGAAACTGTAGGCAGAGAGAGAGAAAGACACAGTAAGTTAAAGAACTAACAGTAATCTGAATAGAAGAAAGTGAGTGAAATTCTAAAAATAGGAGTGGTGTGTTACAGTACAGCAAGCTACATTTGTAACTCCCAAAAGGCCTAAACCCATCTTTAACCAGGAATTTTGGTGGAATGACTAACTTCAATCAGGTTGTGAAACACGGACTGGTTAAATGCAGTGAATTCAGAGTCACGCTTTCATACGTCAAGCCTTAGCACTAGAAATATTTACAGCTTGTTTTAATCCAAAAGCAGTCCAGGGAAGGGAGGGACAGTTATGTGCCAGACTGCCATGGAGTTTAAATTTAACAGCCTCCCACATTTGTTGCAGGAGAGCTTCAATACTCTGAAATTTTCATGGAATCAGCAGCATTGTGAGCTACCATTACTCCATGATAGGTGCAGAGCTTCAAGAACTTATCTTTGCATGAAAACTCTCTTTAACCAGAGGTAGTATTATAAACAGCCTTCTTAAACTTGCCTTAGAGAGTGCCTCTGTTGATCTGATATACACATCAACATACATGCATCATAGCTCTGGAAAGTAAAATCTTTCACCTCTTGCAGGGCAGGGAGAAACCAAAACCAAACCCAAACCCAAAACACACCCTTACACCCCCCAGAAAAAACCAAACAACAAAGCACAATCCAAGTTACTGTTGTTTTATTTATGGACTTGCAGGAGTCATGTGGGCATCCCCAGCCACATCAGCAGACACAACAAAGGCAGCAATTATTTAAATATTGCCATGTGATGTATTTTAAAGTATGACTGAACCTTTTTTAATCAAACGTTGCCTAGTGAACTCTTCGAAGTACCTTTGTAAGAATCCTCATTATCAGAAAAAAAAAGGGGAAGAAAAAACCCCAACATTAGCACTCACAGCATTGATTTCTCCAGTTTTGGGACCCCACGGCGTGTTTGGTTCTACAAGCACATCACATTCAATGCTTTTTTCATCACCGAGCCCAATCCCAGAATCACTTAAAGAGAAAAACGTGAAAACAAAACAAATCTTGCACTTTAGAATCGGTCTCTATTTACCCATCACGCATGAAGATAGAAGACAGGGCTTCAAGTTAGCCACAGAATATTTTTATAACAATCCATTAAAATATAAAGAGAAGAGTGAATGCTCATGGAGGATGAGTGACCAAAAACCTGCTTAATATGAAAAAGGAAAAAATACTTCTTCTTCTCTTTCCAATTTCTAACAAAGCAAGCAAAACTAAGTTACCTTTACAAAGCCCTATGTCCTGTTTTAAAATGGGAGAGAAATCAAATGCGATGTGCATGTGTTAAGTGTTGAAGGCTGTTATTTCAGTAACACAATACAGTGTTCTTACCTATTCTCATCCTTAGTGAAAGGAACAACAATAACATCTCTATGATGAAGCAGATCATTCAATATTTTAATAGTCTGAGATGGCAAAGCATCCCCATCTCCATTTTCTGAAGGTAAATCAACCATGTGATCCCTCACTTTGCAGCCCTGCAATACATATACACACATACTTGACTTAATGGGAAGAACTGATTTCATAACTGCAATTAAAAGAAGTTCAACTTTTTAACTTTTGTGTCCCAAGGTTCCAGCCTGCAACAATTTACAATACTTATTTTGGAGAGGATCCATTTTCATAACACACTGTTAAGCCCCCTCCCCTCCACACCTTATGCTATTTTCAAAGTGAATTAGTATTGAAGTACCTTTGGAAGAGTTGTAGGGTCAAATCGAAGTACTTTTTGGTTACAACAAGGATATACTCCTGTCCCAGTTGAGCCCAGAGGGCTTGCTACACCTGGATAAAGAACTGACTGCGAATGGTACTGGCAATGGGAGAATTCAGTACACAGGAAAGACTACATTAGAATAAAAACAGAGATAAACAGAGGTGAGATCACCTATGGAAGTCAGTTTTGCACTACAAAGAACATATACCAAGCTTTATTGCCATATATTTCCCAAACCGCTTCAGTCCCTGCCTCACCCAGCAACAAGCCACCTACAAACAAGTCAAAGTGGAAAATGTACTAACTTGGTTACATCTTGAGCAAGTCAACCAATTGACAGTCCCCCAGAGACGCCAGTAAACATCCCTCCAAGATTTCAATTCCTCATGAAGGCCAATTAAATACTCATGGACTTCCCAGGTTTTGTCTCTGAAAAAGCAAGAGGTCAAGTTGCATATGAAGTCATAACTCTGTTGTGAACCCGTACCAGAAAGGTGAAGTGGAGAAGAAGCAGAACAATACATGCTCCACTGGTGAACAGCAACAGAAGAGTTTAGAATAGGAAGGATACAATGTGGGACAATCACTATCAAATTCAGACCCCAAAGAAGAGCCTAAATTCTTTGACAGCACCCTAAACTTACCAATAAGAAAAGAATTATAGGTTGATTCATCTCAAGCTCCATATACTGCAGATTTATAAGCCAAGATAAATATTAAGCTTTTTGGAAGTCAGGAGAATCCTTAAACCAGAGGAAAACCCAATACACAGAGTAGGAGATATCAAAATACACACACACACACACAAGTTCAGGCATACTGCAGCTTTTTGTCTTTAAAGTAATAAATACATTGTGCACCAGAGGCAAAGTACTGCAGATTTATTTATTTTAAAAGCCAACATAACCTGTTTCTATGTATCTGCAACACAACAGCAGTTACTCAGTGAAGAAGTGAAGTTTGAAAATACAAGACCAAGTCTTTTTGATAAATATATGTATCTGAGACTTCTAGTCTTAAATATATAGACTTTGTTCCTCCTGATTAAATGACACATGCTTCTTTAGAGAATGTGCACCTGCACTGGTGCATATTATCTTCAGAAAGAGCAGAAACTCTTTTTCCACAGTTTTAAGCCCTGGCCTGAACTGGTTTTTATTATATATACATCTAACCTAGACAAAGCAACCAGTACTTCCAACTGGAAGTTAGTTCCAGGCACCATTAGAAGACCAATAAACATAAACCTATTTTTAAAATCATTAAAGATAGGCATGTATTAGCTCATAAGCCTGAATTCATTAGTGGCCAACGTCACTCCACCCAAGAAATGGTAAACGGATTCTGTGTAGAAAAGCAGTCACAAGTACCACAAGGCAAATAATTAGAACCTAAATAATCCTCTGGCTAACTTTAAACCCTGTGTATTTATATGCTAGGAATTGCACAGTGGCTACATACAGTCAGCTTAACTGAAGTAATACAATTAATGACTTTTACGTGGCTAATCACCAATGATCCTGACAGGTCAGGGCAGGGCCACAAGATGTGGTTCTGTTTAGGCTGGTTAGGCAAAGCTTAGTCCACACCTTGGAATTGCTGGTGGGAGGTAACACTAAATACATGTTACCTGGGAAGCTGATACTGAACTGTGCAGTGATTGTTCTGAATGAAATGGATCAGATGAGAAAGGTCTCTTGCTACTGATTTCCCCTCATCCCTTCTTAAAAGTGGCATGTAAGGATGGAGGGAACTGCAGCTGATCACATACTGATCTTCGTAAGAGCATCCAGCTATTCACAAACATGGATCAAACAGAACTGAATTAAACATTTGTGTCAAGTGAATTTGCCATACATACAGAATAGGTCCTTGGAAGCTTCTCTGACAAACACTTTAGAACTGGCAAAGTTTATTTATAGTAGTCTTCAAGCAGGCTGAGTATTTGATTTGACAGCATAAAGTCAGTCTAGAAAATACTCTCCAGCCTTTCTTTGCTGGCAGAGGTGGATCTATCATTCAGTAATAAACCTTGTAGAAATGCAGCCTTTAATTTAATTTGTCTGTCAACAGTTACACATATTTTAAACCTTTCTGATGAAGGAATTAGCTGAGTATTTTCTGTTTAAGGTAGTATAACCTAAAATAGCCCTCCCAGTAATCATGGCTGTAGTTTCTCCACTTGCATTCTATCTGTGACTTCCTTTTGTAATGTATCTGGTAATTCCTAAACACTCAGTATTTTGTAAAGTCACACAAAATCATACAGTTGAAGAAACATGGTTTTTCAATATACATATATTCACTACCTTATATGAACATAGACAATATTCCCGTGTTGATCTATGTTGATTTTTCCTGGTACACAAGGAATTCTTCTTTCAGTTTCTTTAGTTAGCAGCTTTTTACATAAACAACACCTAGATTATAAAAAACAAAAGTAAGTGCTGAAGTAAGAGCAGGATTTCAAAACACAAGGGACTGCCCTTGCAACTGAAGTAGCAATATAAAAAGGCCTTACCTGTACAATGTTGCTGCGTTGCCTCGAGAATCTGGATTTACATACTCCGGATCAAAGAGCCTCTCAATCTTCTTGCAGAAAAGTTTACTATTAATGACAGTAACACAGCTTATCCATTAGAAAGAACTGAAAAACTAATAAATACATTCTGATGATAAGCAAAGTCACCATATTTCTCATAATCTCTTTTAATACAATTTTCCTTTAAACTAATCTGCGTGAATAACTGGTTCCTGACCTGTCATCTCTTATTTTCACACAGATGTGAAGAATAAGATCCCTTTTCCTTTTCTTATGTTGCTTGCTAATAAAAACTGCCAGCTTCTACTTTGACTAAAAGACCTTTTATTAATGAATGTTTCTGTGAAATTACATTTAACTTTAATGCTAAAAATTATAATGTCTTTATCCCTTCTGATTAAAATCCTTTCTTACTTTCACCTTGCTTGCCTGTCAGTCTACGCTCCAAGAATTGGCCCTTACCTTGATACTAAGCTGGAGCCCTTACATAGGAAATAGTACATCAACACAACTACTCAGCCTTCCAGCCACCCTAAATTCTAAGTCTAAACATCAGACTTCGCAGGATGCTGAAGCCAAACCATTCTCTCCAAATTAGGAGCATGTCATCACATAAAGAGTTCCTTACCCTAATCCTGGCTCCCATGCAAGAGTTCATGAATAATATGTCCATGCCACAGTCATAGTGTGGCCTTTGCTTTTGCTCACGTCCCATAAAAAAATCTTTCTTTTGCTCATAATTTTAATATGCAATTCTGAATTAATTTCACAATATTCTGTGTATTACAGGGAAAATGTTACCTCTTAAATTTGTCTCTTTTGTCCTTCAGCTCTTCCACTTCATTGTGGGTGAAGAGATCAGCAATGTGTGTAACAAGATTCGCATTGATGCAATTCATGTTGCATGGTGTGGCTACAATAGCATTCATATTTTTGTGACAATAATGGATACATTTTTCTACCTAGGAAAACCAGAAATATTAAAACTAATGTTAAAGAAACCAGACAAAGCTCTCCCAGAAGCGTTTACCAATTACTTCAAGACTTACAGCTTATAGTGTGGTGTTCTGGAAAACTATTTTGGTTCAACTTAAACATAAGAAACAACTCTCTCTCAGATTTGTCTAAAGGAAACTCTGAATTAACAGGACTCTGAGTTAGTTTACATTCTCCTCCAAAAGATTTTTACAAACCAAAACGTAACTCAACAAATGTTTCATCCTCAACAAGTGGTACTTTCCAACGTCTTGCAAAAAGAGAAGCACAGCACACATCATACACAGCATCGCCTGTATCTCAGCTATGCTTAATGTGTATTTAATTGTGGTTCACTCCAGTGACGGGACTGTTGACAAACATTTTAACAAGCAAGTCAGTAGATATTACCTGTACAGAGCTGGAGAACTAGATCCTAAAAGGCAGACATGTCTTCAGTGTAAAAAGGATACAACCCAAAGGTATTCATGGACTTAATCTTTTTTTGATAGAACATATCAGAAGTTGGATACTGATGTGACTCTACATCAGTCATCAAAAAGCAAATCCAAGACCCACTATCACATTTGGATATAACATACAGTGTAAGTCTTTTCGCATTGAGAAACTGCAAATTTCAGACTGCTGCACTCAACAAGAAAGGTGCTAGAAAAACCTCAAAATGTTCTCATTGCATCAACTCTTTCTGTATCAGCCAAAGCAAAAGAAACAAGCTCTTCAGACACCCCTTAATTAACTGTACCCTTATTGCAGAGAATCCTTCTTGATACTTACTAATGAATCCATCTTCAAAAACTCAGAAGAAATAAGAATTGAGATGACATTTGATGGTTCTACAAGGCAACAAAAAAAAGGGGGTTTTACAATAGTTCTTTTGATAATTTCGTATCACAACCCTCCCTCTGCATATTTAATATCTGTTTTAAGTATTATTTTACTGATCAATCTGCCATTCCCAATATGTAGAGGATTTTCTATCTTAAGAAACATAGTTTTGGTTTGTCAATTAGGTGCCCAGAGTACAACTACAGCAAACTGGAACTTCTAAAAACTGTAAAAGGTGGTTTCATAAGTATATAATAACTAAACAATTACACTGTTAGACTACCTTCCTTCTACAGCCATCATACCCAGCTAAGATTTTGCTTAACATGCCTTTTGCATTGCAAGTCATAACTCTATTCTCTTGTTTATTTGTATGCTTGAAAGATGGTAGCAAAGGCTCCTAAAAAGATTCAAAACTTGCTTCAAATTCATAAAGGCAAACATCCTACCATTGCATCAGACTGCATTGAAATTTTAGACAATATTGCAATTGTATCAATGGAGAGCGGCAGGGAAACAAAACCAAATCCAACCATCACCAGCATTTTACAACTGCTATTCTGTTGTTGTTCAGAAGAGGTCTGAAGAAGCTTAATTAAAACCCTCACGTTTCAAAACATATTAGACCTTTTTTACTGCTACAACTATCAGGATATTTCCTCAGAACTACCAGTGATGACAAGTGGGAGACATCTGCTATTATGACCAGAGGATCTCTGTTGCAACACGTCCCTAACAAGGGACAAAGCTTCAGTGCAACAGTCAGAAACAAACAGGCTGAGGCTGAACTGTACAAAAAACATTAATTTTCCATGATCTACACACTTCCTTTTACCTAAAGTGGGCATTTCTTGAGCTTCAGAATCCTTAGTGTTCCTTTTAACGTATCTTATCAACCAGTCAAAGATGTGAACATCACAATGTACTGAAATGTCCACCTCTTCCCAGCGCTGGGCATCCACAGACAGATATTCAGCAAAGTATTTCATTTCTGAAATCAAAAGGTCACGAGGACACACAAAATCTTCTTTGAGGTTTTTTGCTTCGTCACACACATGGATCACCATATTTGGCCTCAAAAAGAAAACAAACCACAAACCAAGTTAGGACCATTAGCCAATTAGACCACCAAAACCCATCAACAAAGATCTCATCTCCAAATCTATATCACACACTGCAACACTGATGTCACTAACAGTTTTTTTTTTTTTTAACAGAAGGAAAACAAATTACAGTTATTAACTATTAACACAAAATACTGACAGGAGCTTTGTCTGATGGCATTGTCAGGTGAAAAACACAGATGCATGTCATCCGACACATAATCAGTGTGACTTAATTGTTAAGGGACCAGAGAAGGCAAATTTCCAGCTTCAAGCCCCAGCTTTGTCACCAGTTTGTTATGGGATACTACCTGAATTACATGGAGAATTTATTTGTTCCACCTTTTTAATTTTCCTGTGAAAAAAAGGCAGATATATATGCCTAAGTTACTGAGGTACCAAGGACAATAACAGCATACAACAGCAATTCTCATCTGCAGCAATTAAAACTGTTTTATCATATATTAAAATGCCTATTTCTTACAAAAAAGGTCAAAGCTAGAATCAGTAAATGCTGTCTCTAGAGGGAGATGGTTACCATTAGGTTTCAAGCACACACTTTATTCTATGTGTACTTGTATAATATGGAAAACACGAATCTGATTGTATGAAAAACAGTGATGTTCATCACTGCTATTTGAATTCATAGGAAAATTTTTTATTTGCACTTTTCATTTTCAGCTTTCTTTGACTGCTTTTACAATGGATAAATCCATGTTCAAAGAACATTTTTTTTTATTAAAATGTTATTGAGCATCAATCTTGTTTTATTTCTTTTTTAAATCAGGCTATGTTTCCCATTCTTGCAACAGCAGTGATCAATCACTCACAGAAACATTGTAAACAGATTTATAAATGAGTTCTCCCTATTGCACATAACTAATTCCGAAACCAACCCCTAGTATTTCTGTAGCAATGAAAGATTCCAAGATGTCTTACAGTGTTTATTAGGATGTTCCCAGCTGTTTTCTTTCTGGTAGTAGAAAAGTATGAGCAATTTAGGCATCTTTCTGTCAATTCTATGACCCCCTAGATAAGCACACATATCTTACCCCTGGCTTTCATCAGTGCTTTCTCCACCTTTATGCACAGGACCTTTCTCAGATTCTGATGAACAATTCCTTGTGGAGGTTGTGCTGGGCCTTCCTTAAATGTAAGGGGAAAAGGCGCATTAGAACAAAAATGCCTGACCTTTTTTACTCCATCATCTTGGAAACGCAACTGAAGTGCAGCTTTCACAGTGGAGCAATGTTACACAACTAACAACAAATCTGCTACCATACAGGCTACTAAGCTAACCCAAATTCCTGCTCTGAATGCCATGCACTGGGAACTCAGACCAGCTGCATTGCCAGGTTGCCCAGACACTTGGCTGCAAACCCAGATTGGTTCTGTCTCAGTACAGAGCAGTAAGATTCACAGAGTCTTCAGAATTTCCTTCCAGGAAAGCAATCCATTATTTTAGCGCTCCTTCTCTGCTTTATGGGATGTGAGTCTTGTGGGAAGCTTTGCTGCCAGGATATAACAACTTGAGACTAACTCTGCTTCTTATCCATAGTGTTATGTTTGGAAATCAGTTGCTTCCAGACAGAAGCCTCTCAAGATGTGTTTTTGCCAAGTTTCTCAAACGTGGCTTAAAGCAGAGCATATAAAACAATGCTCAAAGAAAGCAGACCATGGAATTCATCTCATCCTAGACATGTAACTTAGGAATAAAGGTCAGCTGTGCTTTAGTTCAAACAGGTAACCTTCACAGATGCACTACAAGCAGTACAACCTGGGCACAAAACACCCAGCGAAGTCCAGGAGATCCAGTCACCAAATCCAGTGAGCTCTGGGTCGAGGGTTAAGACAATCCCAGCAGACATTTGAATAACTTTTCCAAGAGTAATGGATCGCTGCAATCTGAAACATCAATAACCTTGCTTATAAAACAGAAAGATCATTATCTGTTTTAAATAATGGAAGGGCACATATTGTCTTCCATGATGAAAACATGCAAGGTCATGATTTTCCATAATTACTCTCTACTCTCAGATTTATTGGGAAAAAATTACAGAGGCATCTTCTCCCTCTAGTGTAATGTACAAAGTTGTACTCCTCTGAAGAGGACTAAGATAGACCTCTTCATCTTGTGGCTAAATAACTATACCAGACTGACACCAAAAATGATCTAGAAGCTGTATACAGTTCAGAACACAGTAATTATGCCCCTCAGGAAAGCAAAGCTATCACACTAGAAGCAGAAGAAACAAAACTTTCTCCTAAGGCATTTCAGATTTAAGCCCTAGTAAGGCCATAATAGCAGTAACACAGTTAATAAAGGGGATAGATTTACTAGAGGGACCCTAGAAAACCCTTGGAAGGGGCTGGGTCAGGCAAAGACTTCAGGGCAGCTGTTTCACTGCAGGCAGATGACCCCTGCTAGCATTAAGACAGCCACAGTGGGAGATTTAAGCCAGAGTTTGAATGCAAGATAAGGCGAGTATTTAAAAGGAAGAACCTATGGAAAAAAGTATGAGAGAGTTCTGTCTGCAAATATTAAGGAGCTTACCTTGAACACATTGAATTTGCTTATTAAAGAAAAGGAAATAATGCTGACAAGAGTATGCAGCACATCCAAATTAACAGGTATGCCTGAACTTCACCATACATTTCTTTCTACCATTGTTTGTTCCTTCCCCCCAGAGAATACAGATTGACTCCTGGAATTAGGAATAAACACTTTGGGTAAAAGGCTATCCCATACACTTGTTTACTGCCATAATACCCCTTCAGAGGTATTTAACAGCAGTTTGCCATATAATCAGGAAGTAATAAATGAGCTTTTGTAACTCCGCCAAAACCAGAATTCAGCTCAAAATTCATCTGGTCTGATTGCTTTTTCTTGCTGTTATTCACGTCTAGAAACAAATCCAAATGGGTCCAAATTTCTTGATCCTAACGATAAGCAGATGTGAATAAACCCACTAAGAAGTAATTAAACACAAACATCTACAAATAAGTTTTTCTCAAATCCCCAATTCTGAAAGATACAAGTACCTCACAAATATTAAGGTGAGTCCACTCAAGCCTGTGAGAAAAAGATTAATTACCCTAATTTCATATCAACAAATTACATATAAGCAGTGAAAATAATTCATCTAAAGCTACAAAGAAAACAGAACAAAATGTTAGGCCAGGATCTTGTAATAGGAAACATTAGGGTACTTAAATGCATTAATACTTACTATATGTATTACACTGTTAAAGAGAAAACATGCACTAATTGTCTATGACAAGTCAATTAAGAGTTCTATGAGCGGAGTTAGCTTGTTAACTGCCCACTGGGAAGCTACTAATCTTTTAAGTAGCCACCCGTGGGTGCAAGAGGTATTTATTCCACATGGTGCATGTAACAAGGACATAATTGAAAGCTGATTGGAAGCATTTTCAGTCTAGATACTCCATGAGTTTTCAAACATCATCTCTTATTGAAAGCATTTTCTTTGTTCTCCAGCAAAGGTCAAACAGCTGGGTTTCTTCTGCAAAGAGAACAGTTACTAGGAAGCTGCAGCACTGTGAAGGACATTGAAACAGAACCCTTGGTTTCAACACTTCACTGTAATTTTAACACAGAAATTGCTTACTCATTAATGAAGCAAATTTCTCATGCAACACGTTTATCAAGTCCTACAAGGCACTCAAAACATCTCACTCTACAATGAAAAATCAGAAAATAACTATGACACAGTGAATCACAACTGCTTACAGCAGAAGTACTTAAGGAAATGTTAACATTTAATTGTACTGTGATTGAAATACAGCTCTTAGGGCTGGCCTTCTTCTGCCAAATTATTACTGGAACAGATAATTGACTAAGGCATATTATATGTCATTGCAAGACTGTCCTGCAGCAAAAAGTAGCTCCTCTACGTTCTGACTCGTATGTCGTCACCTTGTCATCAAGCCACATGGCAAATACAGAGCTTTGAGCTGGGAGAGAAGAGTCAGACCTCAAGGGATCACCTTCTCAGCTTTCTGCAGATTTTCTACACAACTTTCTGGTTATTTTAATAATACTGTGATTTTAATAACAGTGTGATTGCAAATAGCTGTAAGTTTAGCAGTACAACACTGGGGATGCAGAACAGGAAAGTAATTTCATTCCCCACCAAAATACTAAAACAGAGGATTCAGTGTAAGGATTTATGCCTTTGAGAAGGATAAACTATTAAAATGCCCAAACACTGATTCTTAAGCTAAAGTAACTGAAAGTGACCTCATGTATGCATTATATTTATTCTTAACTTTTTCAAAGACGAATAACTGCTATTCCTGGGTGGACTTACCACTCAGGGCACAAAAGCATGCACATACTGATTATAATCAAAGCCAATATAGTTCAGAATGACTAAAAACATACCAGTTATAGTAATGGAATCCTGCCCAATAGCAGGCTCCTGAAATTCTGTCTGTGTATCGAGCAAGGAGGACTTGATGTATGTAGCTAAAGTTTCCACAGGACTCCCACCAGCAGCCATCAGGGGATTAAACTGGTTGTCAACAGGTGAACTTCCACTGCTTTTTAGTTCATCAAACCTTTTTGCACACTGTCACAAGATTAAATGATAGGACAATGAAGCAGTAGCTTTCAGTACATATTTAAGAACTATAATTTGATACAAATACTGTATTTCATGTCTTCTGCATGAGAACAGTTACTGATACTAAACTTTCAATGCTTCCTACTTCATTAGTGGTATCAGAAAAGTACAAAAATACACACTAGAATAAGTAATATTTAGCATTATTAAATACACTAACAGAAAGAGGAAAAAAATAAGATAGAACCTGTTTCAATCTGTACTTCCTTAAACCCTGCGAGTTTAAGCCTCATCTGTAAAGGGGAAAGTCATGGGGAGAGTTTCAATTCTCATTTTGCAACTAGTTCTTTTACCATAAACATTGCCAAATATTACTAAAAGTAGTTAAAGTAATTGGTTCATAAGTGTTAATTCTTTGACTTTCTGACCTCCACTCTGATTTGGACAAAAGGGACTGGTGATTTCCACTGCACTTCTGTTAACTTCCCATTCCTTGTTTTGACAAACTAGGGAGCCTTTCAATTTTGTACATTTGAACTCATACAACGGCAATCACATCTTTGGTTCAGCAGAATCTTACACACAGGTAATTTACACATACAAGTAAATCTACTTAATTGTATAGGTAACCCTCTTGTGACTCATCAGGCTCCATTCAAGCAGCAGTTTTATGTACTTATTTTGGATTGAGCTAACTGACACTGCTGAATTCTACCTGCCCCTTTGGGAGAGGCACACACAGTGACATCCTCCTGATACTAATGCAGTGTCTCAGATTCATTACCATTCCAGCCTTATATATATATCAGATACAAAAGCACAGGTATACATTTTCTTAATTGCCTTAAATAGGGACTCCACATACGAGAGACACTTTGTTCTTTTAAAACAGAGTAATCAGACAGGTACTAAGCAATCACATTACCTTAATTAATATGAGGAGAGAGCTCACCAATATTTTTAGAGGTATTTATTTGCTTAATGTGCACAGAATCATCTGCAAATTGAAATGTAAATAGTACAGATCCCTCCTTCAAGAGCTTTGCCAAGCAGCTGAAAGCCCTGTAACATTCCACAGTGTTATATTTCTACTCCCAATCATTCACTTTTATGTTCTAAATACAAGGTTACACTGATGCCCAATAGCGATGTTATAAATGTGAGCTGACACATTTGATTATGTTTGCAAGAAACTAAAGATCACTGGCTTGTTTGCTTCCAGCTTTGCTGAATCACAAAGGCAAAACCCATTTTCCTCCTAGCTTACATCCCTCAGAAATGAAAAATTAAAAATCATCATTAAAAATTATCAAGTAAGCATTTCACCATGAAATTCAGCAATCCAGAGAGATTAAGTACATGGAGGTACTAACCCTAGTTAACCTACAGTTAATTTCAACTCTACTGAAAACAAAGAAAGAAAACTCCACAACTTGCAGGACCAAGCAAGAAGCAACTGCACTTTTAGCTACTTAATGGAGATCTGTAACTCATGCTTCCTCAGGATTGTAATGACAAGCACAGAAAGTTATCAGGCTTGCTAGTAAGTATACTACAACCTACATGAGGTTAGTGAGTACTGCCATCCTTCCCATGGAAATCCTATGTCATTTGAAATATGTTAGCACAACTACTTTTTAATTCCACTTAATTAATATTTTCCAGTAATTTTTGTTCTTACTCTACATGAGTCCCAATGAAATAAAATGCAGAACATGTTTAACTTCAGTGTTCAGGCTTTGAATTCTTTAATGAGTAACTTCACCTCTTTGGATGTATATCCTGGAACTAGCCTCGCCACACTGTCCCAGTTGATAGGCTGTGGAACACCAATGAGGGAACACAGGATCATGTCCAACACCATTTGATTGTTGTCATATGGAAAGTTGTTGTTTTCTGAAAATCCACGACTCATCTTTGGCTACTTAAGCCTAGAAGAGAAAAATGTTATTAGCAAGTCTCTCTGCATGCTTTGCTAAAGCTTCATCTATATTTACTGCAGCACTCCATAAATAACTATGGGAAAAGTTCACCACAGCATTACAGTCAAATAGTAATGCTTCATTTGACAGCATTTCTGTACTCATACCTGCATCCTCAGAACCCTGCGGATGTGCAAAACATATCAAAACCAACTTAACAGCAGCAGGCATTACCCACCACCATTCATGTAAGCTGTCTTGTTTCTAGAGGGATTCACACCACTGAGCCCTCCAATACTTTTTTATATTGGAGGCCTCCCACAATCTCAAAATAAATAGCCAAACAGCCTAAGCTACAGGGGGATATTTATTAAGGTCTCTTCCAACCCAAACCATTCTAGGATTCTAGGGTTTTAATTTACATCTATTTACATTCAAATACACTTGTCTATCCTTACAAACTTTCTAGTGCTCAATTCTGGTCTCCTCTTGCTCTGCCTATTTGTTTTGTAGTCCTGACATCCATTCTAAAGAGCCAATCCAGCTAAGGGCCATCAATACTACTTTGGAGACGGGTAACACAGCACTCAGTGTCTTTCAGCTCTCCTCCTAAAGACTTTTGAGCTGTTCTAAGGCACTCAGAACTCCTGATTAGCTGGGATTATCAGGGCAAAACCCCTTATTCTTTCAACTTCAAGTTCAACATCAGAGCAAAGCATGTAAGGACAGAAGTGAAACACCTTAGAAAAAAGAACCTGCAGCTCTCTCAATTTGAAACAAGTTTGGGCTTTTTTTTCCTTTTTCAAAACTGATTTAATGCATAGCACTATGGACACACAGTAAAGGTTCACAGCCAAAGAGCTTAGTAAGGTCTTGCCTTTGGAAAGCACCCTGGACCTTTTCCAAAGTGCCTTGCACAAAGTATCTGGGAACGAAAAACCTAGAACCCACCAAAACAATTCTCAGGTTTCATGTATTCATGAGATTAAAAGCAGAAAAAAGCCACAAATAAAACACAGAAGACAAGTCCAATACAAAACGTCACACCATTTTAGCAATTCTAAATGAACCCTATTGCAAAGTGTTCTAAACAGCCAATTTTAAAAGACAAGGGTACTTCACAGACAATACAAGCCCAAATTTCCAACTAGGACAGATGCCACTATGAGGTAAAGGCAGAGCAGTCCCTGACCCCTCAATCCTCACCCTGACTGTACTTATCAAGTGGTGTCACCGTGGTAATTCTACAGTGGAGACATCTCACTGTCCATGCACAGACAGATGTCAGCATTGATTATATCTGAGCACTGAACATCTACCATTACCCCTGCTATGAAAAGAAAGAACTGGGCCAGAACAGGTCAGCACCAGTGGCAAACCTGAGTGGTTATAAAATGCAAAGCTGACTTCTTGGGCTACCTTGTATGCAAGCAGCAGCTGGTTTAAGACTATGTTTGAGTGAGTTAAGTAAATGAAGGAGTGTCAGAATCCCCTGGTCTTGCACCATAAAATACATTTAATCAAAGTGAAATTACCAGTATTGTCAATATTCCATGCATCACCATTTTAAGGACTACTTCTACAGTAATATTATACTGAGTAATCAAAGATTGAAAGAAAAACAGTTACTTTGGGATGAAGACTATAATTTAAAGGGAGATCTTTTGTTGTGAGTTGTCACAAACACATCAGCACTGTGGAGCATGATGCAACCCAACCATGAAGGGATGACAGGTACTCTAAACTGTAATGATACGTTCAGAGAAGGTGAAACCTTTGTCTCAAATATTATTTGCTTATTCTGTGCACTAAAATACAGTTCTATGTATGCTTATTCCTGCGAAGACAAACAAAGGACACTCCTGTTTGTGGCTTTTCACATGATATTTAACATTTGCCTTTTTGTCCTTTAGGAAACCCTGTCAGAACTATAAAGACACACAGAGGATTCAATCCCATGCAAGAATGGTGCACCCCATCAGAACAGCAATGTAAAGCCTTTAATAAATCATATTGTTAAGAGAGAGAAGGCAACATGTAGAGATTCCCTCCAGTTTGTTACTGTAAGTAAAGCTCTCGTTAACCCTTTCCTTGGCTATGGAAACTGGACGGAAAAAAGTTACTTAATTCTGAATAACTCCTTTGAGAGGCATAATATAGAGATACATGGCAATAGGAATTTTTATTAATACTTAAAATTCTAAATTAGAGTGGTGTAAAATATTCTCAACACCTTAACATCTCATAAAACTAACGTGATTTAAATGAAGAGTTAATTCATTATGCAGGAAGTTGGTTTACATTACGGAAACATGCCGCCTCCCAAAACACTGATTTATTTCTTCATTCAAAGTCAAGAAACAGCCTGAAAACGAGGGACTGCCATCCCCTTGCAGGTGTATAACCTGCAGGAAGGTGAAGATGGTGGGATGGGCACGAGGTTTCACGCACAACCCTTAAATGAGGAAGTGATGGTGCAGAATGAGGTGGGGGAGAGGAACAGCACCAACTTTGTAGTGTCTCACATACAAGACAAAATAAACGTTAAAATGAGGTATTTAAACAAAACAAATTTAACAATCAGCCCAGTTTGGGGGTAAGATCCTAAAAGTGCAAGCAACCCCCTCACGCAGCACTATCCCGGCGGGAGCCCCCCTCAGCCATAGGGACCCCGCCAGCCGCCCCAAGAGAGAGCCCCTCGCAGCTGCCGGACACCCGGCCCGGTCCGGGGCACAGAGGGGCCGGGGAGCGGAGGGGACACCCAGCACAGCGCTCCGCGGCCGCAGGAAGCTCTCCCGCTGCCCACGGGCAGGGGTTTACCTGGCGGGCTCCCAGGCGAGGGGCACAGCGGTGGGGCAGGCAGCGGCTCCTCCTCACGGGGCAGGTAACGGGACGGGACAAGCGCCACGCCAGGCGGAGCGGGGCCGCTCCCGCTGAGGGACCCCGGCGGAACCGGCCCGGTCTCCTCAGCACGGCGGGACCCTCGGGGCGGGCCGCCCCGTCCGTACGAGCCGTGCCCGGAGCGCGGCAGCCGGGCACCCTCACACACACACACACACCGCCACCGCCCAGCACCACCCTCCCGGGGAGAGCTGTGAGGGGAGCGGCAGCAGCCAATCAGAGCCGGGAGAGTGCCGAGACCCCGCCTCCTCCCGCCGCGGACAGCCAATGGGAAGGCCGGAATGGCAGGGGAGTAATGCGGGCGCCAGCGCCGTGGCGCGGCGGCGGCCCCGCCTTGTCGCAGTGCAGCGGCGGCGCCGCGCCCCCTCCCGGCGTCCGGTAACCGAGCAACGCCCCGCGAGGGGATCTCCCCGCCTCCGCGTGACGTATGCGTGACGTCATGCTGCGTCTCGGCGACGTCACAGTGCGGTGACGTAAACGAGCCTCCGCCTGTGCTCCAGTCGCCACCGGCGGGACGCGGGCAGGCACAAGGAACAAGAACGAGTCTCAAGATACAAGCACGTTAAATAAATCAAGCGGAGATGCCGAGCCTTAATTTAAGCTTTGCCGAGGTTTTCAGCTGATCTGAATACCTGAAACAATGAAAGCTGCAACGGAATATCCAGCTTGGAGAGGATACACAACAGCCTGGCACCGGGAGCTGTCCCAGGCTCCTGTCAAACCAGCTGCAGTTATTCCACCAAGGAATCCCTCCTCTCTCAGCTGTTGTTGGTCTGTTTACTGCCCCTTCTCTGCTGCTGCATGGCAGCTTCACTAACATTTTAAACTTAGCTCCCTGCTAAGGACCAGCTTAGATGCCCTGTTCCTTGTGCAACATACAACAATCCTCTACCCCATTCTCCTCGATGCCTCTGGCTAAGTCCCACTGCATCACACTAGGTAACTTAATCACAGAATGGTTTGGGCTGGAAGGGACCTCAAAGCTCATCCAGTTCCAACCCCTGCCATGGGCAGGGACACCTCACACTAAACCATGGCACCCAAGGCTCTGTCCAACCTGGCCTTTAACACCACCAGGGATGGAGCACTCACAACTTCCCTGGGCAACCCATTCCAGTGCCTCACCACCCTCACAATAAAGAACTTCTGCCTTATCTCCAACCTGAACTTCCCCTGTTTCAGTTTGAACCCATCACCCCCTGTCCTATCGCTACAGTCCCTGATGAAGAGTCTCCCTCCAGCATCCTTGTAGGCCCCCTTCAGACACAGGAAGCTGCTATGAGATCTCCACCCCGCTTCTCTTCTTCAGGCTGAACAGCCTGCTCCCCCTTTATATTTTAGCAGGAATCACTGAGATCATCACAGCCACATGGATATTAACCTTTTTTTTTTTTTTTTTTAAAAAAAGGCCACCCCTGAAGTCTGGAGTAACACAGTGAGAATGCAACAAAAAAAACACTCCTGTTGAGCAAAAGGATTGCAACCAATATGGGCATAAAATCTCACTTCTGTAAGTCAGTACAAAAGCTTTGTTTGGGTGTCAGCTAAAATAGAACACAACCCTAATTTCATACTTTCCCACTGCAATCCCCAGACTATGCTACAGCTGATTATTATGACATGAAGTTATTACACCATGAATGGAAGCTTGACAGTATATCAGAGACCTGGCACTACTGTTTAACTAATCTGTACTGTTAGGCAGAAATTCAGTCCCTCCTTTTTCACTTTTTTAAATAATAAAAATACCAAAAACAGTATTTGAGAAAAAAAAAATCAGTATCTCAGATTTTACCCATTTAATAGCCTAAACACTATGGTTGTGCAGTTCCCAATAACTGAAAGGTAGTACAACTACCTTCTTGCATTTAAAGCATTTCACTTCCAACACCAAAAACCCTGTAAAGATACCCTTTGACAGCACAGATAATCTGTGTCATTTACTCGAGTCTTAGTTTTGTTGTCTCCTTTGAGAACTCATGCAGAACTAGTCTTGAGGAGAAAAGACAATGTAGAAAGAATCGTGTCCTGCCTATACCACTCAAGGAGACCTTTCGCTGTGCTTTTTGCAACTGTGTTTGGCTATCTCCCATTGGCCTTTTTAGTCATCAGCATGCTTGTAGCAAGTGTGGGTAAAGCCCTTCCCTAATCTTTGCTCACGAAGTCAAGCCATGATGCTGATGATGACAGTTTTGTGAATATTGTGTGATTCAGGGAACGTTAGAAACTCAAAGTAGCATTAAAAATTGTAGATAAGATCCAGGGGTGCCACTGACATTACGCCTGTTACTAGTTGTTGTTGTTTAAGCCCAGCCAGTAAATCAGAACCACACAGCTGCTAGCTCACTCTCCCCTTCTTTCTTCCCCTGCTCCAGAAGGGATGGGGAGGAGAATGGAAAGAATGTAACTCCCACGGGTTGAGGTAAGAACAGTCCAGTAACTAAGGTGTAACACAAACCACTGCTGCTGCCACCAATGATAATAATGATAAGGAAAATAACAGGGGAAGAGAATACAACTGCTTACCACCTGCTGACCAATACCCTGCCCGACCCGATCAGTGATCTAGCCCTTCTGGGTAACTGCCCCCAGTTTGTATGCTGGACATGACGTGCTGTCGTATGGAATACCTCTTTGGCTAGTTTCGGTCAGGTGTCCTGTCTCTGCTTCCTTCCAGCTTCCCCTCCTCCCTGGCAGAGCATGAGACTGAGAAAGTCCTTGGT
>JBCJKH010035161.1:2001-12531 GCA_039877255.1 Loriculus beryllinus
CTGGTTCCCTCAAAGCCTCTGATTAGAATACCTATCAAAACCTTTCTGGAATTCCAAACAGAATTCCAGTATATGGACTGGATCATCTTCATCTGATTCATTTCAAACAATTCCAGAAAGCCTGTAAGGAAGGTTTTCTTACCACAAAATCCACATTCATTCCCCACCAACCACTCTAAGCAGATCATGTTTTTCCAGGTGTCCCCTAATTCCTACCTCATTTTTCTAATCAGTTTCTATTCACCTATCTAATAGCAGCTGGCAGTTACAAAGATCACCTGGAACCCTGTACTGGTTTTGGCTGGGATGGAGGTAACTTTCTTCATAGCAGGTGTGTGGTGCTGTGTTTTGGATTTCTGGCCAAAGCAGTGCTGATAACACACCAGTGTTTTGGTTGCCAAAGGTGCTTGCACAGCATCAAGGCTTTTTCTGCTTCTCTGCCCTCCCATAATGAATAGGTTGGGAATGTGAAAAAGACTGGTAGGGGACACAGCAGGGACAAATGACCAAGAGGATATTCCATACACCATGCTCAGACATAAAAACTGGGGATACAAGGAGGTGGAGTTGGCTTCTTAGGTGGTTGTTGGTCAGCGACTGGCTGAGCCTCTGCCTAAGGCTCAAAGTGCTCAGCAACTGGTTTGCATCACTTGTTCTCCCCTCTCCCCCTTTTCCCTTTACTGTCATTATAGTAATCCATGAGTGTTCTCACTTTTGTTCTTCCTATTTTCTAACCTGTCCAGCTGCATGGAGGTGAGGGCAGCAAGCAAGCAGCTGTGTTTAACACACAGCAAAACCTTAATTTTTTTATATATATATATATATACACATATATATATATATACACACACACACACATGAGAGAATCACATTTGCCACCCACAGATTTACAGGTTCCAAAGGAAGCTTTATGGGAGAAATCACTACCATCAGTAACTTAACCTCTTCTTCTGGAGGTCCCTAAGACCAGGTGTTGTTCATGGAGGTGCTATAACAATTTGCTACTTCCATGGTTTTATGGTGTTATTCAAGAACTTGCTTTCTAGACCGATGCTGTGCTGAGCTGCGTGCACACGCAGATGCCCAAGGAGAAGATATGACATGGATTGCAGTCTCCCCAGTTTCTTGCACAGTGAGCACTCAGGCAAATAATACCTTAAGCTTCTGTACAGTGTCCTTTTCACCCTGATGATTGTAAACACACTCTGAGAAGCTTAGAAACGTACACAGGAAGCTTCTGGAGAAAGGGCAGTAGTTGACTGAAGATGTGAGAAGATTTAGTAGCTGAAACTTATTGGAAACGTGCAAGGAGAAGGAAGACTACTTGTCTCTGATGCATTATTATTTCTATGTTACTGTACAATTCCTTCAGGAATCAGTAAGTACAAATTTCTTTGCTGCTGGCATTCCCACAACTCATGTTTCACCAGTTACATCACAAACAGAAGATTCTGCTTTTTTCTAATACATGCTTGATTTTAGTTTACTGTCTCTCACTATGTTACATGATACTATGCACAAATGAGAAAAGAATTTTTACAGAAACCGAGCAATTCCTAACACCTTCATGGAAAGCAGCCACTTTGAATTCCCATTCCTAAACTGGATCCTACAAAAGCTAAAGGGAAGAAAAAAAAAAGTCTCTTCAGCTCTCCTTAATACCTCAAAGTTCTTTGACCCATACAGTCCTTCGTATTTCACAGACTAACAAAATTGTTATACAGTTATTTTTCTATATACATATTTGTGTGTATGCATGTATAAGTGAATTACCTCTGAAAGCTGGATTTGCTGCTGCTATTTTGTGTAGAGTAGCGGTAACTTCCTCAACATTCATATCCCTTACACTGTTCAAAAACTCAGCAGTGATGTTGTCTTCATGTGCCGTTTCTGAAAAGCCAGTTGAAAAGTCTCAAGCTTTGTCTTCTTCATTCACTGATAAGGACTGCCTAGCTGATCGGCTGCTTGAACAGCCTTAAGAGAAATACTGTTGTTCAGTAAGAGGAGATTCTGAGGAGGTTTCATTACTTATTTCTCTAATTAAGGCTTTTCAAAACAAGCATTTGCAGTCTGGCACAGCTACATTGCTGGTAAGGCTCGCATCTGACTTTGCTACAACTGAGAGTCAGGAATGCTTTCCATTTACAGAAAATCCTGGAGAAAAGGGTGGGGAAGTGGGTGAAAACTATTATCCTCATGCCTACAAAAAGGAACTAAAAATTCCGAGTCTCACATCTTGCAAGTCATTGCAAATTTTTGTTACAAGCATTGTATTAATTGAGGCTTTCAAAAGCTAAACTTCCAGGAAAAAAAAAAGAAAATTGACACTGCACTGAAAGGAAAAGAATAGTATTCTGGGTATTTTACCTCTCCAATCATATGATTGTACTTCCTATACTTGAGGAAAATACCCACTTGTTTATATCAAGAAGGAAGCGGCCTCAAAGAAATCCAAGATTCTTTGAAAAATTAATCAGAAGTACCAAGGCCAAGTAGCTGCAATTTTCAGGTATTAAACAGAATTGTCCATTCCAGACAACTTGATTTTATTCCAACTAATATCTTGATCAGACTAGACGTGTACTAAGCCTTTTTCCACCAAGAACGGAAAGATATGGTGCTGTGGAGATGAGCTTTAGGGTAAAAAAGCCCCCCAAAAAACAAAAAACCCAAACCCACTGGCACTTTGAAAGCCTCATTAGAAACAGTTGCCTCTGGACAGAAGAAACTCAAAGTTGATACCAATTCAATTCCTCCCTAAATCCGACAGCTAAGTAGGATGAATGTTTTTGAATAGTCTGCTCTTTCTAACATTTGGAGTGGTTGGGAAAAACAAACATAAAAGATTCATTTCTGCTACTTGACCCTGATTTTATTCTGCTCTTAAGCTCTACTTTCAGAGAGGCAGCAAAAAAAGGCTTACTAAAATCTATGCAAGGTTCAGTGTCGAGATTAAAGCACATGCAAGATTGCGAGGCTAACATTACCTGTATCAGAGTCACTAATATCTGCTGAAGTCAGGTCAGACTGTTCTGTGGAATATTCCAATGCTGCTTCTCCATTATGTTCAGTATCCAAGAGGTTCTATGAGTTTGGAAAAAAACCTGCGTTCCAACTTTCAGCAAGACAAGCTCTTGAAATGATGAGTTACTACATTTCTAATGATCACAAACCACATAAAGACCAGTATTTCTACCAAATCTGAAAATCACGTATTTCTTTGAAAATCATAAAGCTGGTAATGAACTTCTATGTGGACACTGCTCACGGTATGTCTCTGCATCCAAAAAAGCACTGTATTAGGCCAAGAAGTGACACTTTACAGAGCTTAATTCTCAACCTGTCAGATCTAAAAACGAATTATTTTATACTCAGAATAAAAGATTTAGTTAAAAAATTACCAGCTGAATGATCACAGTTTAGAATACTAAAAAAAGACAAAAAAAAAACCAAACAAATAAACAAAAAAAAAACCCCACATTTTATTTTTCCACAACTAGCAGGCTTCTTTCCATATGAATAAACCAGCAAAATCCTAGATGGAGAAAACAACAGGAATAAGATGGAAGTAAGCTTAACGGGGAAGTAAAAAGCAGTACATGAGAACTAAGGCATGGAGTTAATACTACTTTTGGGACAGAAAGAAAGCAATAGAGCAAAGATGGAATATGGGGAACAAAGATAAACTTTTTAACAAATCATGAATTAAGAAATGGCCCTGAAGACAAAAGAATAATAAAACAGTAGCTTGTTTTGTTTTTTTTTTCTTTAAGTGTCACCTCTGATTCTCTCCAGCTTGTTGGCTGGTCCTTACCCTCAATTTGGCATTTTCCACCTCAGCTTTTTAACTACTTTTTTACTTAAAGGGTAAGCTTTAGCAGTAGAAGTAGTTGTTGTTGTCAATAATAAGTCTCTTCAACACTGACAATTCTGCAAAGAAATGCTGGGACGGATAAGGAACAGTGTTTCCTATGACAAAAATGTAGAACAGATCACCAACATGAGGAAGGTTCCTCCCATCGCTGTTGACAATGGGGGAAGGAGCAAACAGTAAGTCCAGGCATCGAAACTGTGGAGATTATGGTATAACCAAATGTGAACTGGAGGAACCTAAGTGGCAACCCCTGCAGTGGGGAAAAACTTGTTTTCTAATAGTGGAGGAAGAAAGAAACCTTAAAGGGAGCAGTTCAAAGAGTAGGACCAAAAACTGTATTTAAAAAGATGCTTGATTACATGGTGAATGAAGTGAAGGCTGGGAATGGAAATGAGATACAGAACAAGAGTGTCAGGGAGGTCAGCACAGATGAGAAGAGCTGGAGTTAGAATTGAAAAGGGACAAACGTAGCAGAAGAGCTTAGATGTAAGGAAAAGTATGGGGAAAAGAGACAAGAATATTTTTAGCTTCTATTAAAAAAGAAAACCTAAAAACAAAAGCAAGCACATTTGAACAGAAAGTATTAAGACTCCTCAACCGAAAAGCTTATGTTTATCCTCTCATCACTCCAAAAATTCAAGTATTTAATGTGCAAAACTTACAATACAATCTTAACAGCAATTTTAATTAAATTATCTGTAATAGTTAAAATGCATAATCACAGAAATCTAAGAAACCTACAGATTAGTGGAACAAAACCAAACCAAAATCCACTTTACTCTGTTTGATGTAGCCTGCTGATGATATTCCACCAGTGCATCTGTAAGTGTCTGTGTAACTTTTAGGATAAATGAAGCATCATCTTCATTCAGTATCTCAAAACTTTGCTAGGAAAACAAAACAGCACAGAATGTATTTTTCAAGTATCACCATGTACAAACAAAACCTGCAGAAACCTCATTTTTATGTCTCTATCTACAAAGCAGATACAGCTTTTACTTTTAATCCCGTAAACTAGGGTGGGGGAGGTGGAATGGAAGAGGATATTCACAAAGAAAACTGCAGCTACCCAATATATTCCTTTGAAGAGGAACAACCCAAGAATATGCCTGGAAATACCTACAGTAAAATGCTTTTCCTTATGTAAGGAAAGTACCTATTCCCAAGATACCCAATACTTGCATATAAATGAATGTGTACAACTTCCCTGAGGCAATAAAGTTATAACCTATTTCTCTGGAAAGGAGCAAAAAGTCAGAATACTACTGAATTTAAAAATATATGACTCTGTGCCTTGCCTTATACTGAACTTTTTTCTTCTCAAAAAGCCTAAGGAAAAAGCAGTCTCTGAAACTTTGAAGCTCTAGTGGGAAAAAGTTGCAGAACCAACAGCCCTCACAGAGAGCACTATGTGCATCATCCTCTTGCCTATACCAGTAAAGTTCTGCTGAAAACACTTCCACTGGGCACAATGTAACAGAACTGCAGGTCTGTCCTACCAATTCAAACTCTTCTGGATTAGAAACAAACACTTTTCAACATCCTAGACAATAGAAAAAAGTAATAAAAAGCTATTAATTAAATTTATATGTAACAGCATAACAAAGATTATATTCTTAACACTATTTGTATTTATCTCTCCTGGTTCGCACAACTTAAAGAAGATTTTTGTCAAAAACTAGGTGAAAAAATATGATTAAATTTGGGTAAGGATATGTTTGCTATCAGGTAACAAAAGAAATACAATTATTTTAATGACAAAGCTGGACATATTGATTTTCACAAATCAAAAAAGTATACAGCATGGATAATTACTGAGCAAGTGGAATTATTTCAAGATATGAACAGCAAGTCCAAAACAAGATACTTGTGAACTTCCTACTGCATAAGAAACCTTTTGCATCCAACAACAGAAACACATAATGTAGCTTTAAAAAAAAAATAGCTGACAATAAAATACCTCAGCTCTGTGTGTATATTGGCATTTTGCACTCCAGGTAACAATCCCGCTTTTGGGACAACATTGTGAATTCTGCTGTCTGACAAAGCATGTTTTTAGATTAACATACAGCCTACATTTTGGCTTTTGTTAACAGCTACATTGTAACCTTAGTAATTCTGTGATTATTCCTCTTTCCCCCCCCCCCCCCCAAAAAAACACATTTCAAGATTTAACACATTGCAAGATTTAACACTCACCAAATAATTCAACAGTTCTTCTTGACTTGTGAATTCTTCAGGATTTGCTGTAAATTCTTGCTATTTAATTAAAATAAAAAGAAGTTCAGAGATTATGTGCAGTAATTATAACTCAAACAGTAATTATTATTATGGTTATTCTAGAGTCTTGCTCTAATTAAATTGTGTGTGCTTCTATGAAATTTGTACGTGTGTTTTTGTGACAAAGAAGGAACTTGTTCTTGATAGCAAAAGCAAACATGATTGCCAATCATACAGTAAAGTAATTATGTCCCCAACTACTTGTAAACTGGAGCAACCCATTAGTGGAAAAACATTACCTCAGCTTCCTCATTGTCTTCCTGTGATAGTTTAGTGGTCTCACACCTTAAGATAGAATGAATAAATAAAAAACCCAGCATACAGTTGGTTGAGCTATCAAAAACGTGTAGCCAGTCAATACCTGATTATCAGTTTAAATTCCTGCCACACTACTACAGTAATTCTGACACACCCTGAAAGGTCACATATTAATTCCTTGCAGAAATCCTAGTGGTCTCAGATATCATTGTAAAAATTATTTATAAGGTTTGGGAATATTTTAGCATGATTAGCTAGCTTATAAATTCTAAAACCCAGAATTAAGAAAAAAGTTTGACACTGGTAGTAAAAACTCTAAGCTTTTGGTATGCATTGCATACCAAAATTTCCACTTTTATCAGGTTAACAGTGTTAGCCCTCCATGTCTGGGAGAGATAGTACTGATTAAAAGTTAAGATTGTACTGATAGCACTGGTTAAAAGTTAAGAGAATGTCATTATAGCAAAACGAAAGAACTAACTGTTGGAACAAAACTCTTATGTGTTGGTTGATGCCTGTACTTTCCTTACTCAATGCTTCCCTGTTGTTCCTGGTGCTGCACAAAGATGATTGGTGTTGGGAGATATCCCCCTCACACACAGGCTGATAGTTTAAACTAAATTCACAATACTGTTATTTCTAAAGATGTTTACAAACTGCAAGCACAGTTTCAGCAGTTTAGAACTGCACACAATACTTCTTATTGTTCCTCGCAAAATCTTTTGTAAAGACGGACTCCAATTGTTACAGCTATTTACTGATTATCTTTTCCCTCTAAAATCAGTTCACATACCACCCTAATTATCTGAAATGAACCCATAACAGAGAAGTTTTTAAACTAGGCTGGAACATTCTTTTTGAACTTGGAATACATGAGGATACACAGCTAAATATAAAAACTAGTTGCATCTAGAGCAAAATCCGCGGTCACTTTACATGCACAACGTCTTCTGCTGTGGAGTTTGCAGCTGAGCACAATTTCAGAGGACAAACATTTTACTATTACACACTTTCCTCACAGCATACCCTTGCAAATCCAATGTAGACAGTTACCATCTACAACATTTTCCTTTGATTAAATTTAAAGGGGTTTTGAGGGGGTAGATTTTTTGTTTAGCTTACTTTTCTGGAGTTCTAGCCTTTGCTGCCCTTTGCATCCCTTTGCTGCTTTCAATATCTCTATTAGGTTCCAACTTCTCATCTAGATTTGCCTGTTCTTTCTGACTTTTTTCCTGCTCCTCTTGAACATTCCTTTCATCTAAAACAATAAAACCAGTATATTTAGTAATGGTTTTCCAATATTTTAGTTTTAAAGCATTCTTTTTTCTACGATTCTGTGTTTCTATGAAACACTGGGATCATCCTTTTCTCTGCTACAGGCCCCAAACCCATCTGCACATTGTGCAAATTCACATTCTATAGAAGAACATATTTATAGAAGCTATAAACAGGCACAGAGTAAACAATTGATGCATAAGTGAAAGTTAAAAAAAAATGAATAAAGAATACACTCTTCTACCCAGAAGAGGGTCTGGCATTCTTACATCCTTAATTTTACAGCCTTTTTTTCTTCATTACTAAGTGATGTATCCACATGCTGAACTTTAGCTTTTGAAGTGCTGTCATCTGCATCAGGATATAAAAACATGCTTGAAATGTAGCACAATGGACATTACCTTGGTAGAGGAGTGGTCTAAAGCTGCACTTCAGTTTCAACTAATTCTTTCTGTGCACTGTTAGTTACAAGCATTTAGAAGGAATTTATAAGCATTATTACGGGGAAGCATATTAAATATGAACTAACCATTAATAACAAAGTTTTAAATATTTGATACCCTGGTTATAATTGCATACATAAATTTCTTAAAAGATGTCAATATTAAAAATACTTTGACATAATTTGCACATAAATATGCACATAATGTAAATACAAAATACTGCACATAACTGAGTGGAAAATTAGACACGGAAACCAAGAAGTAAGTCAAGAAACAGTTTGAATAGGATTCCACATTTCAAAACAGTTTGATAGGTTCCAAATTTATATTCTTCCTCTTCAGAGTATGACACTGCTAATTTAGATCACTATAGAAGTAATATTCCTATAACTTCTACTGAGCTATTTTAACACCTTATTTATATACTAATATACATTAAAATTAAAAACATTAGTTTTAATTCAAACCTTCACTTTTCATGCAGGTCTGAGAACGAGAGTCTTGTAGCAATTTTTAGCCATTTCCTAAAATAGCACACAATTGTACTGACTGTACATCTGGATGGCACTGTACTGCAATGAGTTTTGAAAGGTTAAACTGAGTGGAGAACTCTCACAGATAATGCTTTAAGAATTTTGTCTGGCTTTCTGGAGTGCAAATTAAATACATACAGAGTTCCAACCTGCTTTTTTCACCCAGTTCACCAAAATACTTCTGAGTATTTGGCATTACAGGGACTACGGCAGTTACTAGATTAAAAAAGCATTGGTAAAGGATCCCGAGAATGGGATGAAAAGAAGGAGACAGAACAAAGCCATATAAAACAGATGTCTACAGTTACATTGCCTGTGGAAGAACTTCATCCATCAAATTTTCAATTTAAGGTGTAAGAAAATGCAGCTTAGAATATAAGCACATACAATTACTGACCAAATCTTTTAACTTGCCAGTAAATCAAGCTGATTTAGATCAAAGGGAATTTACCCAAATTAGAAACGTACAATTTACCTCCCACTGAGCACACTTACATTCTCGCCATCTCCTCCTCATCACTGGAGCATCTGTAACAACCTAAAAATAAAACCATTTATGTTAGTTATTTTATGGATAAAATTATTCCATATGTATTTCATCAGAGTTAAATGTTTATATTTTTAAGGATATATGACCAGTAGTTTAAACACGTGTCAATCCCTGAACGGATATTCAACAAGTCAGTAAGTTAGTTACTACTATAAGTTGTTAGAGCTAACAAAAAAAACCCAACAAAACCTCAAATAGCTGGTTATAGTGAAATTAAATCACATAATGCATAATCTATTTAAAAGCTCCTTAAATCAAGGACGGATCTGCTATGGATGCAGTGAAACTACCCAGAAAACGGAACAGTCTATAAAACTGCATAGAAATAATGAATTCTATCTACATGAAGATAAATTCCAAGTAAAATATACAGTCTTGAGTCAAGAAGAACTTTGATTTAAACAGGTCAAAGAAGAAGTTGTCGCCAATACTTGGGTTTGGTTTTATTTTTAAGCAGGAGTTAAAACTGAAGAATATGCAGACTGAATTTGATGATCTGAAATCTCTCCCTTCAAGAACATTCGTTCTAGAAGACAGACTTGATCCTCCAACAGTCCCATACTTTCTTTTCTTAATCAAAAGAAAGTAGGATCAGTACAGGCTCTTATCCTTCAGCCTCACTGTGACAGTATATGGGTCTTCTTTCAGAAGCAGGACATAGTGAGCTTCAACACAGTAACATTGTGAACTCTGCATTGAAACAAGACATAGCCAGGGCACATTAAGTAGCAAGAGACCTTGCCAAAAAACGTTTCTTAACAAGCAGGATGTTGTCAGACATCGAAATTGATGGAGAAAACAAATTTGATGTATACCATAAGGAAAACTAAGCCCCTGAGTAAGCTTATGAACCAGAGTGTACAGCTCAATAACAAACTTTGCCATCCTGTCCAGATAAAATACTTTTGTGAGGTAAACATCAACAGAAAAAATTATTAAGATGTGTTCATAAGAACATGCTTCTCTGTGTGCAGCTCTTCCCAGGAATTTAAGCTCATGGTGCTCCTGTGATCCTATGCCATTGCTGATAACCTCACATCCTTCTGCAAATTCCCACACTTCCCTCTGGACTAACAGAATTTTTACCTAGTTTTTCTGAGAATTGCCATAGGCTGTTAACAAAGCACAAACTAATTCAGAAGAGTCATAAAGGTGGTTTTCTAGCAACAATGAAACAAGTTATTTTATGCACACACACAGAGCTGTGTGCAAAATATTAATATGGATATTTTGTGTTATTTTTGTACCCTAGAGTCATATTTCTGTAGAAATATGGCAGCATGAGTATTATTTCAAACAAGGGAAATACTTATGATG
>JBCJKH010035163.1:0-19360 GCA_039877255.1 Loriculus beryllinus
CGATCTCTAGAAGGTTCAAAGATCAGGGCCTGTACCTAGAATGACAGAAATTAAGCATTGCCAAAAGCCCATTTCCTGGCTCTCTACACTTTCCACCTTACAAAAAGCATCACAATTCAGCTTTCCACTAAATGAAACAGGATTTACTGGTACTCTTGGGATATATTACTCTTGACAGCTTTGGTGGCAATGAAGTTCAGTTCCTAGCATGCCTGCTTCATGATGTTAATTTTGGTAGAAAAATTATTTCATTAATGCTAAAGAGTGTCTTCAATTTTAACAGTTGTAAAATGTAGAAATATAGAGGCAACAACTTATTATTTTAGTTTGATATCAGGCAGCAGTAGTTCTGTCAGAAACTTGACATATTGTTCATCTAAAGTTATCATCAACCACAGTATTTATAATCCTGTTCCAAGCCACACATACCCTGCAATTCGCTGCCTCCAGTTTCGATATGGATCATAGAGGCTTTCACAAAAAGCCAATGCATGTCGCACAAATTCTTCTATAGGGGTCTGATCTGCCAGTTCTTTTTCTTTTGTTTTGCTTTTTAACTGAGGAAAAAAAAAAAGAAAGCTGTGGTCAGAAGATTTCTAGAAGTTGAAGATTCATCTTGATCACCTTCAGAACAGTTCTGAGCCCACGGATTGCTTCCCACACAATACTGGTATTGCAAAAGTGGATCATACTAACAGGAGCAAGAAGTATTGGATTGCAGAAAATGAGAATTGTTACTCACATACCTGTTGAATGTATAACGTAGTCATGGTGATAACATGGTTAATGTATGAACACATCCCAATCTCTTCCACATTAGCCAAATTTCTATGAAGACAACATAAAAACCACAGAAATGTACACAGTGTACCATTTGAGGCTAGTTCAAACAATGTTTGGTTTAGCATTCTGTCTATAACCATACAAAAGTATAACAGCATTTCAAAAATACCCTTGTCATGTACTGCATGTACTCAAATGTTTATTTCTGTCACAGTAACAACAGAGCTCACAAGTTTTCTTCTACTGGAAGGAAAAGAAAGGCCCCAGTCACTCTGCTCTGGCCAATTCAATCTGGAATTTGGGGTTTCAAAGGTTAAGCAGATTCCCAGGACACTCTAAATAGAAAGCTCAGAAATGGTATCTGAAAATAAAGACAGCAACTCCCACTTCTCCCACATTATTTGTGCATAGACTTTCTAAAACTTTAGCAAATATATTACCCAGAAGCATTTATTGACTTTAAATTCTCCCAAGGAAAACAAATATCTAATAAATTACTTTAGAACATAAATAAATCAAGAGCAGTAAGGAAATAGCATACACATGTTATTTCTCAGTCTTGAGGATAAGTCACAAAGATCAGATACTGAAGTGATGACATAAGGAGAACTTGACAGCAATTAAAGACTGACAATACCTTGTATATCAGATGTGTTACCACCACCTACTCAGCTTATATTTAATATTCCAGGAAACAAACACTGCCCTACAGCTCCTTATATTGTTTCATGGGAAGGAGAGACAGTGGTCTTAAAAGCTGCTTCAAATATTCCCCAGAAAAGGAGATCCCTTTCCTCTCTTAATGCAGTTTATAATAGAAGACTTAAGAATAGGGAGGACTAGATACCTAAAACCAGTTTATTCACCTGCTTCAACAGAATTACAAAATAAGGCACAAGTTTCAGAAGGAATCCAGTTGCATTAATAGTGTAATCAGTCAGTTTCTTAGGCTGTTTACGGAATTACAAGCATGTTAAGAATGTGAAACTGTTCTTCCTGTACAATTCTTTCTGAAGTTACTTCATACCCAACACTTGTTAGAGTCTGTCCTTTCTTTTAAAAGTATTTCTTATACCAGGTACACTATATCTTGAATTCCCTTAGATATATCTTATGTAACTACAAGGATATCCACTCTATTTCTCTTATTGCCAAGATGATTGCATTGTTCCCTTCTCTTTTTTATTCCCTCTTCCTTTATTTTGAAGACTGTGAGAAGTGAAATTTCTGTTTCTCCTGGAACATGTCAAATCACATCATTTGTGCCATTACAACCTATATTTATCAGTTGTACCACAATTTCTTTAATAAAACAACAGCACTGCTGAGGCAACAATCAGAAGAAATACCTGCAAAGGATGATAAAGAATTTCACAAGTAAAAGTGAGAGAGCCTGCTGCTGCTCTTCTAGTCCATCTGACATTTTCTGGACACACTGTAGCAGCTGGAGCCTGAGGACCTGAAGGATGTTATCAGGAAGCAGTGATATTCCTGGAGGAATGTCATCCACCCTAAAGAGAAAAAACACACACAAAACTGTTAATCATGCAAACGACATGCTACCAATCAATTCCAAGGTGCTTATGTCATGTTCCAATAAGCCTCTAAAAGAAAGATTGCTGAACTGATGGTTCACAAACACTTCCTAATGAACCAAAAGGAAAAGCCTGGTGGCAATATGACACCTTGAGCTTCCTTTTCCCCAGCAACCAACTCCACTGAATATAAAGGTGTTAAAAATTCATTAACTGGATTCCTCAGTGCTCCTCCATGCAATGAACTGCCTTAATTGCCATGGAGAAATTGCATGATTTTCATCAGGTAAATGAGTGGCCTGGGAAATCCCTAAATAAGGAAAGGGATGTCCACAACGGAATGAAACATGAAAACTAAACTCAAAGGGAATATTTTCAAGTTTCTACTGAGATTAAGTGCCCAAATGAATGAGATACCAATTATTAAATAGTTAATGAAGCCCAGTTGGTAGACATGCACAGTGAGCTTTGTGTCTTTCTTACATGAATTAAAAAGCCATAAAAGCTAAGATTAAATACAAAAAGAAAGCTGTTCACAATAAGATTGAACAAAGGAAGATGTGAAAACCAGGGTCTCAATGTGCAAGAGAGGGAGCTCTCAAAAATCTGAGACTTGGTACACCAATTTTGCATGAAAAAAATCACCCATCCTTATTAGTTTCTGGATGTCATTTACCCAGCAAATAGGGATTTTTTTTCTGCTAATTATTTTTAGGAGTCAAAAAGACTGTTGCGTTGCTGTTAAAATTAACAACTCTCCCAAGGCCAGACATGGCCCTGAAGAACATTAGGTATTCTTGCCTGATGTTTTTGCTAAACTGAAACATTTTTAGAAATATACTAGTGAGAACCAAAGGAAGGAAAGAAGAAAAACACAAAACCAGTAGTTAAGCCACTAACCAGTTACAGCCACATAGAAACCCATCTTCATCAACAGTATGGAAATAAGTAGGTGTGTTAGAATATTCTCTTCGGTAGAATACTGTTTACGTACTGTTGCACATGCTAAAGAGAGTTTGTCTCGCATCAGCTGTGTAATCTGACACATTCTCTATGAAGTCTACACAGGAAAAGGAAAACACAGGCAAAAGCCTTACAGCTTACAAAAGCTGTACACATGGCTAAAGTCAGGGAAAATGACAACAAAAATTCAGCTAGCTCAAAAACTCGCTAATGACGTACGTATATCCTTGTAAGAATAAGCACCAAAAAGCATGGGGAAATGCAACGTCTGACACTAAACACTGTAATACCACTTATTTGCAGGAAATGGGGAACAATATGTCATTTAGATTTTAAGTTGAAAAGGAAGCTCATGTAGAAGGGAAGAACTGAGACCAAATTTAGTAAAACTAGACAGGTGTGACAGCAAGTTCCCACATCCTAGAAAACAAGTGCAACCCACACATATACAAAGGACCAAATACCGTTGATTCCTTTGCCTCTTCACAAAGTAGTGAAACTTGCTTTTCAGATCCTGGGATTCAGAATCTTCAAATTTGTGTCAAAAATTTCTGAATTATTTACAGGGCCTCGGCTTTAAACTGATACAGACACTAACCACAAAATTAAAAGCAACTGCTTTTTTTCCAACACAACTGCCAAGAAAGAAATGTCAATTTCAGTGATAGCAGCTTCACCCCTCAAAATGCCAGCAGACCTATACCCTCTGGGACTATAAACATGGCTCCTCATAATCTGATAATTCACCATATCTCTGTATTAGGAAAACCATACTTTTTGACAGCTGAAACTATATATCCAGAAGTAATTTCCCTAAAATGGCCATCAAGTCTTCTTCAGTAAGATCATAAAATGCTTTGTAAGAGAGCAAACCACATACCCTTCATGCCTCACGTCCCAGAGAATGTTCTCTCTGCAGTAGCTGCCTGACTGTGCTGTTGCACAACCCATGAGCATTTACTGCCTTAAACAAGACTGACACAAGAAATACTAAAACTGAATATATTACAGAGTATACAAAAATTATAAATGTTCATAAATAATCAAACTTCTTTTCACCTTGGAGCAAATTACCACTCTATCACCACAAAAATTAAGACATTACATTTGTGGACATGTAGTTCTAATTCTTCCCAACAAGGCTACTTGTGTAAACTAAGTATTCCAAAAGCAGGAAAGCTTGAAACCCCCATAAATCTCAAAAAAACATATCTTAACTGACATTGAACTGCTGGTAGTTTACCTCACATATGAGGAAGACCTTGACACATTTGGGTTCTTTTTGTTTATAATTTCCTTGCATTACATTAACATTTTGCAGCAATATAAACAGTCATCTCAGGTGTCTGAAAGGAAATTAAATTACTCTCTAAATCGTATTCACCTATTGCAGCTCAAACTCACACTGGCACTTTCAACCTCTCCTCCATCAGTGTTAAGCCCTTTGGAACAAAGTGCTGTAGAAAACCAGGCTTTACTTTTCAACCACCATGAAACCATGTAATCAGCATTCCCATCATGATTTCTGCATCATTTTTATGTGGGTTTGAAGTCAATAAATTACCAAAGTACGGTTTCTATGGTACATTGCATGAGCTGCCTTTAAGCTGCTTTGCTTGAGATCATGCAAACCAAAAGCAGAAAAAGAGCATGAGAATACTCTGGAGGCCTTTGTTGTTTGTAAAAACATTAACCCAAATGACAATTCCCCTCCTTCAGTGAAGGGAAAAAAAAAACCCTCCCACCAGCTGGCAAAGGTTTTATCCCTTTCACAGTAAATACATATAAAAGGAACAGTAAAGAAAGAACAGGCACTATTAATCTTTCATGCTCAATGCTCAAAGCCATCAGCATATCTATTTTCACATTTTCAGTAAAATCACCTCACCTTTTCAGTAAAATCGTCAAGAATACCATTAATGAACCATTTAATTTAAAAATATAGGGTAGATGCACAAAGATGGAGCTGTATAAGCCTATAAGCTGCATAACTGTATAAGCTCTACTTATGCAGGCAAATCATACCACTGGATACACTCATCCTCTATATTTAGAGATATCCTAATTCTGCACCATGCAGAATCCTTCAGATACCCAAAGCAGATTTCAGGAAATTATATAGTTTAATTTATAGAAGAAATACTCTTATCAGTTAAACCAGCATCAGACAGTGCCAATCAAAGAGTCCTTCTTTCAAGAAGGAAAAAAACCCCACAAAACCACTAATAGTTTCATTACATTTCTTAAGTGGCATTTTCTTGGATGCTAAAAATCCCACATATGTTTTACATTGACACAGAACTTCATGCCTCTCTTCCAAAAGGCTAGTTTTGTCCAGCAATCTGTACAAGCTTTCTTCTCCCTACACAGTTTCTCATTATTTCCTGGCATGTGCCCTTCAGTACACTTGTACACCAGGTCATTCAGACATGTAGCTGTAAAGCATACTAAGATTTATATAGGGAGAAAAAAAAAAACCAAACAAACCAAAAAAACCCGAAAGTATTAGTCCACTCAGTTTCTCATTTACTAGCATTATGCATTATTTCCAATACCAAAAGACAGAACTACTTATTCAATAACTTTTTACTGGAGTTGCTTGAGTCTACAGGTTCCTATGGCCCAAAGAAAAGACTCACTGGAAATCAGTATTTGTTGGTTCCACACTGACCTACTTCTTTTTTGTGGGCCTAGTAATATCAGTTCCACAGTGCAAACGCCTGCAATATAAATTGACAAACTCCAGAAAGATTCCACTTCTCACACACCTGGTTATCTCATAGATGGAAATAAGGGCAGAAACTGCAATTATTTGTTAATTCTAATATCTGCTCTCAAACAGTGTAATTTTTATTACAGCCATAAAAGCACAGGACTGATCTGCCTTCATCCCTGTATTGTTTTGATACCTCTTCTCTACATTTGTTACACAAATGAGTCTATATCCACATAGGCCTATTCCTCCAGGCTAAATCACTAATCCTGTCATTAACCTCAGAAAAGTACACTATTTTTATGCTCACTAAGCCATCACTTAGCACAATAAAGATGCTGCTATTGTTCTGCACAACTAAGCTTGGTGTGTTTTTTGTTTAAGTTGCTGTAAAAAAAAAACCACCACAAAAAAAAACCAACCCAAAACTCAAAAACCATTAACAGAGAGAAACAACAGAACTCTTGAGAACTTTAAAGTACGAAGGCATTCGTCTCTTCCATTGTTCAGACTCCAACATTAAGTAGTATGTTAAAGATAACCTGTGCCAAAGGATAAACCTTTTTCTTTAACACAGTAAGATGCATTTTTGACACTGCAAACAAAACAGATCTTAGGAAAGAGCACAGAATTAAGTTGAAGGTCTTGCTTCTTGGTAGTTGCACTATATATTTTACATCTGTATAGGCATTATGCAGAAAATTTTAACACAAAGACCCAAGAAGATCAGATTTTATTCACCAAGATTCAGTTGCAACATTCTTTATTTCCTTGTAACAGTAGAGGCTATCACTTACACTTCAAATAGGATCTGATCCAAAGTCCATTAAAGAATTTCCATTGATTTCAACAGGGCTTGGACTGCAGCCATCATGCAGGGAGAGCCATTCTTTGCATTCAAACACCAGTAGCTGTATCAGCTATAATACTGACACCACTTGTCATGATTTCTGAATTCCACAGCATTTGTTCTTCCTTAAAACCCTTAGCTCATGCAAGCATCTCAAAAGCAGGAGAAAACAGCCAGTGCCTAAGTTTCTATTCCTCATTTGCAAAGTTAATCTTCAAAATACAATCCTTAGAACAGAGCAAATTCAAAATACTAAATACAGAACTCTGAAATTAGACTTCAATACCACCTCATGTTCTCTCAGAGAACTTGTGATCAGCAACATGAAGTCTTGCCCTGAACCGGTCTTCATGATTGCAAAGAAACCACTTTAAAGCCTATCATTTGTACTTATTTTTTAAAACGTTTTCAATGAAAGATTCTGATATCTTAGGTAAGTACTTCATCTCATCCTTACTTTTAAAACAATCCCTGAAATAAAATTACAAACCCTTTACCTACAATTTACTTCTCTTCAGTCACTCCTGATACAGATACCAAGCACTAACACTGACTAATAATATTTCATATGCAACATTTAATGAATACTTCTTTAAAAACATACACAAGGAACAATATTTCTATGAGCAAGAGCAAGTGACTACTCATGCCATCTCCTGATATAATGCCAATACCAGTTTTTGCCTAGTTTCATCATTCCCTTCCTGATTTGACCTTCAAAAGAATGGGAGTGCCACTCAACAACTGAAAAGTCTTTCTTTTGTTTAAAGGTAGTATTGACATCGAACAAGACTGGGCTCTCAACCAGGTCTGTTTCAGGTATCAAAGATGAATGGGTCTGCAATTCTACATACCGAGTTGGCAGCTTTTCAAAGTCCACATCCAGAAACTGTTCATAGCTGGAAACAAAGCTATCCAGCCACAGCTTCAGGTAATCTGGATCTTTCTGCAAATAAGAAGAGAACATTAAGCAATATTGCCCTCAAGAAAATCTGTCAACAACTCTGAAACACTAACTTGAACGGAAAGCTTTCCTTTAATGCATTTCAATGGGAGAAAGGAGGGAACATGAAGATTTTTAGAATTAAAATTAAAAACCCAGTGTCCTTTTAAATTTCCAGCCATGTGGTGCTGATGCGACATTCTTAATGTATTCATTAGTTCATGTGTTTCTACTTCCTGGTACCAGTGCCAACCAAAGCATTTTAGCTTCTCCTCCCAAACAGCCAATCTTTACTTACTCTTCAGAGTAATACATATCAGGTTCACAAAATTACTAGTATATTCTAGTCTAGATAGCATAAATGTTAGTACACCATACTCTATATGACTTATAAAAGTAAGAACTCCAATGACAATCCTAATCATAAAATAATTTGCTTTTTGCTTCAGACATTGATCAATCTGCAGCTAGCAGCAGATTAGAGCCAGACTGAGTGTTCCAAGAGACCATGCAGAACTTGTGACTTGTATACTACATATCTATAAAACAAGGTAAGAATTTAAATTTAGACTTCCTAGTTGTTCTTCGCAGAGTACACAGACTCTTTTCATGACCAGCAGTTCCTCAGGGCTGGGCACTATTGACAGAAGGGAGGACAAACACTAGAGCCTGTAGGAGTGCCAAACAGACAACACTAGCAAAAACAACAGGTAAATTGTATGCCAGAAGCATTTGGCCGATTACATGTTGGTAACTTAGGAACTAAGATAACACTAGAAAAATATAAGTGTGTGTATATAGATTTGTATATATATTTTTTTTTCTAGCTTTTACTCATCTATCTGCTGTAATAACAAGGCTTCTCTTATGCCACATTGTAATAATGTGGCATAATTATTATGACCCTGTCACACTCAGGGTCATACCCTTGAAAATCCCAGGTAGTCAGACAAGTCATCTCTGAGTTTGATAGACCTAAACCTGAAATGTCCAAGCTATGTATTTCCAAACCCAACTGTGTTCATCATTTACCCCAAACCACTGTCAGAAAAGTATAACAGGGTACTCTAACAGATGAAATTCAAATGACATTAAGAATATGCTCTGAAGAATCCACCATGCAATATAAACTTGTAGAGGAAAAATGTCTGTCCCCAGGGAGCTAGGGAAGGATGTTAAGGAGCTTTCAACTTTTTCTTATTCTTACAGAAAATTCCACTCCATCCACTTTGGAACTGGACCACTAAAGTGGGATAAGACCCACACCTGGGATTATGAAGGAAAAAAAGTTCAGTTTTAGTGAAAGCACTGTAAAACTCAGCTTCACTGCAATACATTAGTTTATTGTCTTTTGATTGAAGATGAAATGTCATTATCAATTCAACCTAAGGAGCCTGAGGCATTGCTGCCATTCTATAATGTCTAATGAAACTAAACAACCTCTTCTACATTCTTCTGTCACTCTCACTTGTTTCCCATCTGAAACCTGAAATCAAACAGCTTACAGATGGGGGAAAGGAGAATACTTTCATGTGCCTTGTATACTGGATGCCCATAAAACAGATAAGAATCTAAATTTAAGCTTCCTAGTTGTTCTTGCACAGAGACTCTGCTCATAACCAGTTCCTCAGGGCTGGGCACCATTGCCAGAAGAGAGAATAGATACTCGACCACTGCAAGCCACCACAGAAAAACTCTGTCAAAGCATGCCATTTGAGATAATGTCATTTTAAAAGTCAAGCTGCTTAATTTTATAAAGCAAGCTGCCAGACCATAGGCAACGTATTCCTCCTCAAGGACTGTACAGTCATGGCCATTAATACACATCATGCAGTCCCACATTCTATGTTACAAATAATCTTCAAAATAACTTTCAAATATTTGCCTGAAGTATTACAGATTTTAAATTGCTTCTGATATACTCCAAATTTAATAAAAATTTGCAACAGACTTCAACCTTTTTGGTCATCCTTATCTTTTCCCTTTTCTGTATGTCCTTCCTTTTGCCTGTTGCCTTTATATTACCACAGATATTCCCTAATAACCAATGATTTCCCTTCAGTGTTAAGACCAAAAAGTAATTGTGAATAACTAACACACATACCATTCTGGGGTTATATCAAGCTAACAGAAAGAGTTGCCAAGAGAGACTGTCTGACAGAGTACAGTCAGTGCAAAACTGTCAGTACAAAGGAGCCTCTGGAGGGAAGGGCATGCAGAATAAAATAAAAATGGGAATCCAGAATATGAAGTGCTGCAAAATTCTTCTCAGAGCATCTTCCCGCATGTTTGAAGACATGGGAATCCCTTTCTCATTCTAGACTTCACCTTTCCCCATACCCCAAAGATCACTCTTACCTCAAGCAAGAAGTGTCAGAAATACCCCGACACAATTCGCCTATCACTATTACTTATATATGAAATGTGTTCAGATATTGTGACAACAGCTGTCACATAAAACTCTCAGCTAGATACGTATCTATTTGCTTCTACTGCCTTTAACGCATATTCTTGTTTATTTTTTTCTAATTCTTATTTTTCCTTCTTCCACTTTAGTCCCAGTTTCCTTCTCATTCATATTCTTTCTTCCTCATCTCTGCTTTATTCCCTTTCACTTTTTTAAGTCACCACTCCTTTTCTGTTAAAAATTTGTCAAAAAACTATTATGCCCTGTAAGTGTAATGTAGCCTTGTCCTCATGTTTAATAGGTACAGAACTACCAAACAGTTATCTTAAACACACACCTGGTAGTTGCCCTCAGGATGCAACTGCAACCTACAGAATGAAGCAAGCTTTGAGATAAAGTATAAATTCAATGCTTCCAAGCCACCTCTACAGAGTTAGACAGATTATTTCATTCAGGTGAGTACAGAATACTCATTTCAAAGGTTCAGAGATAAAACACCTTGAAAGTCAAACTAAAAGATGGGCAAGAGGTAAGACTTGTTAACATCTGAAAAGAATGAGCTCAAAGTAGCAGATGTTGTCTGCGACACTAAAGCTTTTAAAAAAATGTTTCATATTTAAAGCTTTAGCTTTCTTGTAATACACAAGTTACTTTAGTCACATGCAAACTATTTCACAGCATCATAAAGATGAGGAAAACCAGGATATGATTTTAGCAATTACAGTACAGCTCAGGCTACAGAGGACAAAACAATACCATCCATAGCAAAGTAACCAACAGCAATTTTGCCATATGCATGGATCATGTCCCTAACAAACTGAACGTATGTGACTTTTAACTGTTGAACAAACAGCATTTTCTTGGCATGAGCAAGTTCTCCTTGAAATGTAATAGGAATTACTAAATTGATCCTATTCACATTCCCAAATTAAAATAATTTGTTGCCACAGGTAAGGCTCACAACTAGCTGTTGACAATAAACTTTTGTAGGAAAAGTCAGTTTTTCTTGGTTGCGTATCATGAAGGAAGTTGTGCAAATAATGTCACCATGAGACTTAAAATTGCATTAACAAAAGATTGTGCATGAGAGGAGAGTAACAGGAGGACAAAAGACAAAATTAGATTAAATGGTTGCTTGCTCATTTTTTATAATATAGCCTAAATCAACTTCAAGTTTAAGATTAAATTAAGCCTCCTTACCACGGCTTAAACTACAATGCTTTTGAAAGAGGATCAGTGCAAGAGAGAATGTTGGCAGACAAAATATGCAATAGAAAGCAATTATGTAGATGGCAAGAATAGAGCACTAATGTTCTAAAAGGCTAAATGTTTTTGCTTACCTGCAGTGCACATACTACTCAATTCACTTTACCACTAAACTCCTCCCAATTCTGGTAAAAAACAAGAGCTGTAGTATTGTTCGATCATTACTTGCAGTGCAATATTTGTGCTTGTACCTCAATCCCCTGCCAGCCTATTAATTATATATTATTCCAAGTTATTAAAATGATCAAGTTTTGATATCGAAATACAAGGTAAAACTACTGGAATGTGCCAGTAGCAAATTGCTTACACAACAGTTGACTCATTCTGAGTCAAATCTAGAGATTCCCATCCAGGCAATAGCACTTGGGGAAAAAGAAAAAAAAAATAACAAAATCATCAAGGCAAAAAAGCAAACAAGATCACTTAGCAACATAAGAAACACTAATAAATAAATCTTCATTATAAATCACCTAATAGAAGTATGTCACCTTTCCAGAAACAAACATGGAGACTTACCAACTAAGAATACGTCACTCCAGGAAAAAATGACCGAAATTCAATACTTTTGCTAAAGACATATAAATTATTTTAAAGATGTTAGAAACTTCAGTTAAAATCAGCTTTCAAACTCTGAATTTGGCCCAGGTTTTTTGTTTTCTTTATTAACAGCAGTCAGCCCAGACCCCATGCACCAGTCACCTGTGGAAAGCTACAAGAAATCTAAATTTTACTGAAGCAGTTTTAGGAAAGGAAACTTACAACAGTAAATGTTACCCATGGCAAAGTATACAAAAATGTCCATTCCTAAAACATAGCTAAACACACACCTTTCTGAAGACCAGCCTAGTGTTTCAAATGCATCTTATGCTTTCCTAAACCAGAAGAGCATTGGTTGAGGATAAAACCTGACTTTTTATATTGGTTTACATTTATAATTTCAGAATTAAACCAGACTGTAGTAATGGGTATCAGCTGCTCTCTGCACCATGTACACTGCAATTATCCTACCCAGCATCTTTATCTTGAACTGGACTTTTTTTTTGAGGTCAGCTGCTGCCACCTAATATGAAGTTTACATTCAGTGGATTTTAGAATCAACTGAGTTCCCTCCCTACCCACCTTTTCAACTATACTCTTTTTTCCCATGACAGAAATGGTAAAGCACATTAACAGCAGAACACAAATTGACCTAACTTCAACATGAACATATTTGTGTTCTTCAATGCCAGATCAACTTTCCAAGCCAGTATATGTTGCAATCCAAGGAGTATCTGTGTTACCACATGGCAGAAGATAGCATTCCATGTGTATGGCAATACTTCAGATCTATGTTGCCACTGAGAGTAACAGATGTCTGGACAGCAACCCCAGCTCCAATTGATACAATGAAGTAACTAACAATTTATAGTGTATCTGGAGTCCTCCTAAGGAAGCAGTAACTTAGCCAGACCATAGTAAAGCATCTTAAATGCTCAGATGCCTTATTACCAGTAAAAACCATGAAACCTATGGAAACCTAATTCCCTGCTTTCATAATTTCCCTTTGTTGTCATTCTGCAGACTGGCTGCTGCAACCCATACCTCAGACAACAGCTCCAAGGTGTTCTCTGTAGTGCCAGTTGAAGGCATACCATGCTTTTAAAGCACAGTGTACAAAGTCATGCGTGTTTTGATAATACATCACAAGGATAAACTGTGATAAAGCAGTTTTAGATCGGTGCTCTTTCCCAGCCCTGTCAAACACACTCTGCAGACATGCCTTATGAGAACAGCAAGAAAAGGAAACATTTGATTTGTACAAAGCAGTAAAAGCAGAAAGACGCTAAATGTCGTAATAAAACACCTGTCACCAGTTACAGCTTTCCAACCACTAGAAGAAGATAAGAAAATGTTGATTTTCTAAACCTTGAAGCCTTCTAAGCCACAAGGCTATCTTTTCATTTATTTAACATGAAACTGGTCTTATGCCATTTGGCAAATGCAAAATAAATTTCCGTACCTTATTTGAACAATAATTCGTATATGGAGACTGCATGCCTTAAAACTTCTGGAAGATAATTTCTCCAAGTTTAAAATTCTAAGAAGCTAAAAATCCAACTTAAGTTAGCCATTTTACTATTTCTCTTCGTAACAGTAAGCTGAAACAACCAGAGTTTTGACAAGGCTATTTTAAGAGAGTGTCATTGTAAGGATATGTGAAAATCTAAAATAAATAAATAAATGGTAAACAGTCCTGTAATTGATACTGATAAGTCTGCAGAGTCTAAGCTTAAGCATCTGAGCTCAACATATTGTAATAAAGGTCTGTGAAACTGCCATAGCAACAGTTATTCACCTGCAGTAAGGAAAGAAAAAAATATTAAACCTGTTATATCAAATGTAGCTCAGAGCACTTAAAGTGAAAACACTTCCTTGTTCTGCCCTTCCTTAAATACTTCTGGTTTTCTTAAACAAAACACACCCAAAACCAAACAAAAAACCCCAAACTACCAGCATTTAAGCCTCCATTTTCATAACATCCTCTTGGCACCATAATAGTTCTCATAGCCTTTACACTTGGAAAGACCGCCAGGCCCAAGTACTATTGCACTCCTAACAGGAACACTCCTTTCCCCCTACCTCCCCCCCAAAACAAACCAAAAAAAAAAAAAAACACACTCAGAAAAGCACAACATTAAAAAAAAAAAAAAAAAAGACCTAAAAATCATCATAAAACATCCAGGGGAGGTTGGTTCGTTCATCTGTTTGGGGTTTTTTTTGTTTGGTTTTTTTTTTTTTTGATTTAACACAGTTAATACTACACTAGAAAGTTAAAAAAAAAAAAGTTGCTAAATAAAACCAGTGTCTTGGTGTACAGTGTGGATAGCAATACTATGGCTAAACAATGCCAAACATTACCAAATTTTCCAGGAAGTCTACATTTTAACAGTTGCAACATATAAACTCTAGCAAGGCTATCCTTAAACTTGGTGGAACTGGGAAACAAGCTCTCAATGCTAACACCAATAGCAGAGAAGTTTGGTCTAATGCCTTTCTGAAAAATACAGCATTCTCTAAGGCAATAAAGTAAAAAGAAACTATAAGCAAAAACTACACTAACTTTGGACAGGCTCTTGTCTTTGATGTACTAAATTATCTGGAAATTATAATAGCTTTCTCTACTCTTTATGAAGACTGATGAAACGCCTGACAAAGAAATGCCCAGTCTTTTTTTCCCCCCAGTAACTATTTGCCTATACAAGAAGGTCAACAGGAATTTTTTGCACCAAAAATAACATTTTTAAAACTCATAACAAGCCAGGCAGTTTTGAATTCTTACAGCTAAGTTAAACAAAAGCATCTTACACAAAACTGGCATTGAAATCCTCCCACTGAAAGTGTTGAGACCCACACCTGAGGAATGCTGGCACATTCACCCAAGGTTTCAAACCAATGTAAGTGCTGCTTTTATATTTAACCATAACTTCCAGCCCTACTAACGCTCCAAGCAAGCAGACACAACTGGAAGGGCAAAGCTCAATACAATTTTTATAGCCACATCCAGGAAGTATTAGTTGTTAAAACAAAAGCTGGACCCATCCCAGGCTATTTGCGGTGTCACATTCCACGCTCCAAAGACAAAAATTCCCTGCAGGGCAGTTCACAGTCAGACAGGGAGAGAAGATCGACTTGTTTGACAAGAGAGTTGTTTGAAGTCGTTAAATTTAACATCAAAAAGCCAGCCTGGTTTGACTACTGTGCGTAGCAGTCAGTCAACCTTCAAAGTGGATTTCAGTTTAGAAGCACTACCATGAAATCTCACTGGCACTGGTATTACGGTAACTAATTCCCCATCCCCAAGCATTATATTTAAAATAAGAACAATTCCTTGGTGTTAAGGCAGAATTAGACCTACCAAAAATGACATTAGGAAATTAAACATTAAATACTACTGCCCTTAGATCACCAGCGAGTTTAATAGTCTTAAAACTAACTGAAGTAGTCTGCATAACACAGAACGGTAGATCATTTCTCAACACTGTTTGAAATAAACTCTTCATTGGGGGATTACAAGGTTTGCTTTAAGGGAGCTTTTTCCTCTTCATGTTTTCAGATGTAAAAAGCAACATTTTCAGCATGAGATCTCCTAGCAGCCTTTGTTCCAAAATATGCCAAAGTGCTTATGCTTTTCATGAACCTTAAAAATCTGTAAAATGCCAAAATAAAACCTGAAAAGGCTCATTATAGCAACAAAAGAATTAGAATTAATAAAAGCCTTCACGATAAACTGTCTGAAACAGGCTAAATTGCCTTGACAAATTCAATCAATTCTAATTGTCAAGGGAACCACCTTTGGGCACAACTTTTCCCTTTGACCGCAATACTAATTTCTGAATCAGCTGTTGATCCAAAAGAAGGAAGGCTCCCAGCAAGTCATTATAAACAGCCTTTTCAAAAATTCACACAAGCCTTTTGCTCCATTTCTGGAATTAAAAGAAAAAGGGGGATGTGTTTTGCTTTATAAGTGGGAGTTGCAGTGCAACAACAATAGAAACAACTATTTTGGGGCAAGCTAAAAATCTCCATTTGGCATACAGATTTATACCAAAAAAAGCCTATAGCTGTCAATGACTATAAAATTTAGCTCACAAACATCAGAAGTCAAAGTCAACATATCTTCTCTCTTTTCAAAGCAAGAAAAACAATCATAATCTTCCCCTAATCTTCCATTAAGGCCGTAGGTTAAAGAAAAATCTCATTATCTGAGAGCTGTTATTTGATTTCTTTCTACTTCAACTCCCCAGCAAAACGGGGAAAACAAAACCAGTTTTCTTATTAAAATGGAAGTAAAGCCTCTATTTTTCTCTCTTGCTCTTTTTTTGCTGTTGTTTTTCAATGACAACACAATCACAGCCTTGTAGCCTGGAACTGGCATGTGACTGATGCCATCCATAGGATGAATCTAGTTGATCTAATTTCAATGTCTTCCTTCACATTTGATAGAAAGTACCACTTGGTAAGTTCCAGGTACAAACTGATACACACTATTTCAGCCTTTTAAAGTCCACTGCACAGGGCACTTACCAGGAATATTATATTCTATTACCATTCACTTTTTCCATCAAAGTTGAAATAACAAACCAACAGTAGTAAAATCTGGAAGCTTTTATGCCTAAGGGAACAAGAAGCATCCTAAACAACTCTAAGACAACTAAAATAACATGATGTCAAAAGTCTACAGCCTGAACTTAATGAAAATTCAAACTATAGCTTAGGGAACATTTAGAGTTTAACACTTGAATGCTCTGAAACTCGAAGTTATGCTGTAGTTTTACATGAGAAATGGGCCGAGTTCTAGCAACAACACACACAAAGACAACTTATGCACCATCAAGTTTCTAACTTTGTGTGATGTAGAAGTTCAACACAGACAGACTGAAGGGAATGATGGTGCTACAACAGTAAAACCAGACTATTATTTCACCCAACCAACAGCTAAATATTGTGGAGTCTTTCAGCAGATAAAGGCTGAGAACTTGCGTACAGCTTGCCAAAAACGTCATCTGTATTTGTTTCAAAGTGTTACAAGATTACCATACACCAAATTTAACTAAAACAAGTTCTTCTTTCTTCAGCTACAAAGTTCATTGGTTTTGTCTTCTCAGCCTCACCAGGCAACTGAACTGCACAGCAAAGGTATAAAAACACCTCACCTAAACTCACTTTTCAAAAGCCCTCTTAAAAAACAAAACAAAAACAAAAACCAAAAAACCAGATATGAAAACTAGGGCATAGCAGAATTTCTGTTACTTGTTCAGCTGCTGTTTAGTATCCCTTGCACTTCTGCCAGTACAGATTTAAATGATTAGGACACCTAGATATTGAGGTCAGATTTTGGCAAATAACACCACTGTCCTCCATACTCTGCTTTATTTCCAAGAGCTTTACCCATGCAGCACAGTGAATGACGTGGGGTCCTCAAGACAAAAAAAAATTGCATGAAGTCATACCTGAGCCACTGTACTCACTGCCATTTTTGAGATAATATTTTGTATTTTAGGTAATTTACACACAACAGCTATTAAAGGACTATTCTTCTCATCATGGTATATTCTCTCCCCAATTCCAAGTTTGCCCTTGAAAGCATGTGAGAACACTACATACCTAGCAAAAAAACTGGCTTGTTTTGTTTTTTAATTAAATTATGGAGCATCAAATAAAACCTTTTCTCTCCTTGCTTTCCAGAACATGCTAAAACATTTAGCCTACACACCCCCTGAAGCTTCAGGCATTTATCAAGAAAACTGTCCATTCCAGCTAGTCCTAAATTCAGCAAAAGCACATGTAAATGAATACCAATTTTTATATAGTTGAGTGCATTAGACAACTATTCATTGACAGAACTGGTAAGGTGACTTACAAGCAGCCCACACCTAACATAACCACTTTCTACAAAGCTTATGAAGATTATGTCACTGGAAACTCTGACCTGATACCCCATATATACTGTCGGTTAACATTTCCATCACTCTTCCACAGAAGCCAAGCATTTACTCTTATTGCATGATGCTTTTAGCAAAAGCAGTGTCAATAACTTTTAAAATTGTTTTGGTCCCTAAATTCTCCTTCCACATTGAAAGTGAAAACTGGCAGTAAACTATATGAAGGTGCAATGTTTTCCTAGAATTATTACTTCTTACTAACAGAATAATCATGCTATCTTATTGAAGGAGCCAGACTCAAACCACTTCATTTTTACTTTGCTTTCAATAGATATTTCTGGCATTAATGTTAAATCCTTTTTTCCCCAAACCTTTCCAACCTCTGCTTTCACTTCCTTATTTTTTTTTTAGGTGTCTTAAGTGATACTCCTACAGGCGCTCAGGCAAGCTCTGGTGAATGACAATTGACAATACAAAGCATACCAATTCTCCCTACATTAATAATTAAATGCAAATTCATTCACTGTTTTAATTCAGACTTCAGCAATATGCCTTCAAATATTTGGCTTCATCTCTATTCACCCACAACTTCAGTCTAAAACCCAGAAATACTCCAAATATTTATTTAAATATAAGTGTATTTCCTATGCCTAACTGCTATCTATTGGATAATTAAAGGTTTAGCATCTGCTTTGATTTTATGCTCTCTTTGTACTATGTAAAAGTAGTACTTAACCATTAATTTATTTTAAGGTTTTGTTTGTGCCTTCCTCAAATACCCTATATCTAAAGCATTCAAAAGCCTTTCAAGCCTTTGCAATTTAACCTCTTAAACATCCTGATGATTGTTTTAAAATATGCCCTGCTTTTAGATACTGGTATAACTAGCTATTCTTACAGTTAAATTTAATTCCTAATTGTACATAGCCATAGTTAGCAGTGCTACTCAATGGTCAAACAATTATTTAATGCCACTTACTCCTAATGCTTACTATAGGTACCTGCAACCCTCAACCATAAATCAGAGAAACAGATTGTCATAAATTCTCTAAATATGAGGAAGCATCAACACAGAAATATTTATCAGTACACAAATCTAAGAGCTAATGTTTGGATCTACAGATGCATAGGAGAGCCTTAGTGAGATGTCCAACTTAAAACAGCATTTATGATGAGAGAAAAAAAAAAAGAAAAATCACTAAAATATAGTTTTAATTTTTTGGTGCTTCCGTCACATTTCCCATCCTCTACTGCAGCCTCATATTTACTAGAAGATAAACTGGAAAAGTTATCGGAACAAATGACTTCTTTAAAAAAAAAAAAAACGCTTATCTGTACTGTTGAGACATGTGCATGTTTTGATGGTTTTCATTACATATATTTCTTTCATCAAGAAAAGCTCAGTAATTAAAGAAGCTCTTCTCTCTTCTAAAACAGCTAGTTAACCGTTCTGAAGCCTGTAAATAGTTTAACAGTAC
>JBCJKH010035171.1:13203-29154 GCA_039877255.1 Loriculus beryllinus
ACTGGAATGGGTTGCCCAAGGAAGTTGTGAGTGCTCCATCCCTGGCTGTGTTCAAGGCCAGGTTGGACGAAGCCTTGTGTGGAATGGTTTAGTGTGGGGTCTCCCTGCTTATGGCAGGGGGGTTGGAACGAGATGATCTTAAGGTCCTTTCCAACCCTAACAATTCCATGATTCTATGATTCTATGAAATAGCACTTCAGATTGAGATACTTCTGTGCATTATGTGTGCTGCAAGCAGTTGCTGTAGGCTGGGAGTACAGCTGTTGCAGAAGCTGTAGTCCAGCCATACTGAAATGTTTCTCTTGCATCTTCACATTGCTAATGATGGGTAAAGCAGCCTCCAATTATTCACAAAGTGTTTGAAACATTGGCAATTACAAGTCCCATAGCCATCTCTGCCCGAGAAAAGTCTGCCAAAAGAATGCTCCATTATATTGCAGTGTAACAAAAGTGCGTGGCTGAATGGGCAATGTGATTCTTTACTGTCTGGGTAAGGTTGCATTACCCAGTGAGAAAGGGGATTCACCCCATCAACGACATGCAGATAAGCACTGTGACTCCATCAATTACTTTTGTCCCCCTTTGGAAAAAAATAACAATAAAATACTGCAGTATTCTTCAGAGTTAGGTCATAGGGGAAGCCCATAAATGCTAATGTTTTTCAAACAGTCACGATCCAGCATGTCAAGACAGTATCTTCTGTTTTACTAACACTTATTGAAGGAAGAGGTCAGAAATGTCATGAAGCTAGTACTGGGTTTATGTGGCAAGGTGTTGGACAGAGGAGGCTGCAAGGGCAGCTTCTGTGAGAAGAGGATGGGGTTACCCTGTGATGGACACAGCTGGTTCCAGATGGCTCCAAAGAACCCAACACAGAGCACAGCTGAGCCCAGCAGCCACGATGATGGCACCTCTAGGAGAAAATATTTAAGTAAGATCAAAAAACAGTTTGTAGCAGAGAGTAAGGAAAAAAGTATGAGAAACAGCCCTGCTGGAGCAGAGATTCACCTACAACCCATGGAGAAGGCCATGGCGAAGAAGGCCGTCATCCTGCAGCACACGGAGGACCATGCTGGAGCAGACATCCACACTTCAACCTGTGGTAGACACCGTGCCAGAGCAGATGGATGCACTATGAATGAACTTCAGACTGCAGAGAGGCCATGCATGAGCAGGTTTGTCCTAAAGGACTGCAGGTCCATGCTGGAGCAAGGGGGAAGTGGAGGCAGGCACACCAGAGATGAGGTATTATGAATCATCCCTATTCCCCATCCTCCTGTATGGCTCAGTGTGTGGGAAGGAGGATGAAGAGAAGTCAGGAATGAAGTTGAGACTGGAAAGAAGGGGTTGGGAGAATGTGTTCTAGTTTTCGTCTTAGTTTTTCACTATACAATCCTATTTTTTAAAATAAATTAAATGAATTTTCCTGAAGCTGAATCTGTTTTGCCCTTGATGGTAACTGGTAAGTGAGCTTCCTGTCTGTATCTTGACAGGTTTTCTATCTTATTTTCTCCTCCTGTCCTGTTGAGAAGCGAGGATGAGAGTGGCTGGGTGGCCAAAGTTCTCACTACACAGCTTCCTTCTGTTTCTAGCCTTTCTTCTCTTTGGTACTCAGCAGCTTTGCAGGACAGCATATATATGAAAATCACCTGTGGAATAGATAGTTCTAATCCATAGATGCTTCAGTTTTTTTGTTTTGGTTTTTTTTTTTTTTTCCCTGTAGGGTTTTGTTGGTTGTTTTTGGGGGGTTTGGTTTTGGTTTTTTTTTGGTTGGTTGGTTTCGGTTTTTTTTTGTGGGGTTATTTTGGTTTTGTTTGTTTGGTTTTTTTTTGGGGGGGGGTGGTTTTTTTTGGTGGGTTTTTTTTTTTTTTTTTGTTTTTGGTTTTTTTTTGGGGGGGTTGTGTTTTTTTTTTTTTTTTTTTTTTTTTTTTTTTTTTTTTTTTATTTAGAGATCCTTTGTCCAATTCCTTTAAGAATGTTTCCTCTTCGCTTCCTTCTCTTCAACACCTCCATGCCACGTGCTGGCTTTTGCCACCTCCTCCTTCCCTTTGCCTCAAATGTCATGGAATCTCCTTTTTTCCCGAACTCCTTTAGCAACAGTACATTTGAGACTAGTGCTGGAATGGGTAAAAACTATAACAACTAACATTAATTCCTGCCCCTACTGTGAGACTGAGCATCTCACTATACTGCATTTCATTTGATAAGCTGTTATGTTAAACTGCAACAGCACCTCAGCACCCCATTAAAATTATCATTGAAAAAAATCCAATCACTTCCTAATGCTTTACGACTTCATCTCACCCATAATGGTGAAATCACTGAAACAGGATGATAATGAGTAACAGAAACAGGAAACAATTGGGTAGCTGCTAGCTCTTTACATCTCTTCGGTTGGTAATCTCTTCTGTATTTATTATTTTTCATAGCTTTCTGGTTTTAATTTTATACCACTGAGCTTGCTTTACAGGCAAACTAACAGAAACAGATAGCTTGGTGAATGCTCCCTTCCAGCCAAAAAAAATCAGAATTATCCTCTCATTTCAAGGAACAAGAGAATGTGTGGGTTTGTTCAGGCCGAAATATTAGTAATTACAATCTGTCATTGTCTCACTGCATGTTTGGATTGTACTGTTAGCCTTTGAGTAACACTGGGTAACACTACAAAATACACAGTAATTTGTAATTTTGCCTGAACTGACAATGCTACTGATTTCACCGTGATGGCAGAAAATTATCTGAGCAACTTTTATACTTTACTTTCTGAGCTATTTTTTCTGCTATAATACATATATATATATAAATGGTTTTCATTTCTCATAATAGCTTTTTAAAATATAATTCTTAAGTATAAGCAGCTTTTGTTATTGCTTTTATGAGTGCCAGCAAATGACTTCAGTAAAGGTATTGGCAACTTTCTGACTATCAATATTTTTCTTAAATGTTTAACGTGTCAAGACACTTGGAAAGGCTCAACTGAGAGGTCTGGTAAGAGAGCTTAGATATCAGAAAATGCATCTCTCAGAGCTATTAGCAGTTCTGTTTCTTTGTTCATACAACCATAGAAAGGTTTGGATCAGGAGGAATCTGAAGATCATCTAGTCCAATCCCTCTATGTGCAGAGATACCTTCCACTAGACCAGATCTCTCACAGTCTTGTCCAACCTGGCCCTGAGTACTTCCAGGGGTGGAGCAGTCCCAGCTTCTCTGGGCAAACTGTTCCAGTGTCCCATCAGACCCATCATAGAAATTGTTTTCCTTGTATCTAATCTAAATCTATTCTCTTTCAGTTTAAAACAGTTAGCTTTTGTACTGTCACTACAGGACCTCGTTAAGCCTGTTTTTCTTATAAGCCCCCTTCCTACATTGAAATGCTACTCCAAGGTCTCCCCAGTGTCTTCTCTTCTCCAGGCTGAAAACCTCCAACTCTGTCAGACGTTCTTCACAGGACAGGTATCCCAGCTCTCTATTAATTCTCATGCAGAAACGATCTTTCTGTTATGAAATTACAACAGCAAGGACCCATGTAGGCCACCCTATCAAACCTCCTACTCCCAGCAAGAATTATTTCAAGGTTAGGCCAGGTAGCTAAATCTTGTCCCCTCAAATTTGGAAACATAGATGGAGATGACACAACCCTTCACTGACAGCATTCATCTGAATAAATAAACAATAATAATAATAAAAATACTATTAATAATAATAAAAGTATTTACTGTGAGGGAACAGTGACATTTTAAAATACTAAATTATGCTCATCATTATTCTAGACCAGCAATTCTCTAATATTCGTAAAGTTTGTCTCAAGATGGGTAACTAAACAATGCACCATGATTTTTTTATTCTCAGATATATACAACAGTGTGGAAAGCAGAATATCTCTAGAAGCCTGACTGGCTAGGAATGATACCTGGAATTACTACTTACTGATCTTTCTGGAAAAGGTGGATTAAGCATTTACTTAGAGAAAGCCCTATTATTAGACAGTCCTATAAAGGACTCTGTGTCTTAGGTTTTTCACTGAACTTTGTCTTCTTGAAGAGTGCAGTGAAAGAGAAAAGGTAAAAATTAGAGAGGTGACTAGTTCTTACGTACAATTCCCATAAAACTGAACTGCCTTCAAGGCTTTCAGTCCTCCCACTCCTTTCAACAGCTACAGTCAAACCTCTTATAACTTAAATTAATAATTCTTATTTCCAGCAAATGTTTGCAAGAAAACCATGTTTTCTGTAATTAACACTTTTCTCTCAAATTTTTTTGTTAGCCAAGAACATCACGTACATAGAATTCCATTCACAAACATATTTTTTAAAGAATCAATATAGTGAGTCAATAGTTCTTATTTTCTGACATTATAACTCAAGGTTCCACTTCTAACATTTTCTTTTGATATTGAGATTTGCTTTAATATCAGCTACCAAATATTATTCCATATTCATGTGTCATATATTCAAACACCTTCATTGTCTCTGCTTTTAAACATGTAATTACTACAATTTCAGATAGAGCATGATATGCTTCAGAAATAAAATTGTTTCAGCTTTGCATCTCCCTCTAATCATTATACTGTGAATCCACTAATTATGGTATACAAATTATCAGTACGATTGCTTACAGCTGATGTCAATGCAATGGAGCTACAATGTATCTTACTATTTTTCTCAATTTACTACAGGGCTTTTTTTAAACATGACTGCCAGATTTTTTATAGTTTCCCAAGAAACCATGAAGAGATGAAAATCCCATTATTTCATTACCTCCTTATTCAATGAGAAACATTCAGATATGCTCCATCGATTTTTTCTATTTATCTATTTTTCCCTAGAAGTGTTAATTAGAATTCCTAAAGATGTCCATTTTTTGTCTACAACCAGCTGCTTTCTTTATGTCTCTGGCACTTGCAGCTTAGCAGAAATCTTCACTGTTCACGACAAAGGACTCTTCAAACAGGGAGTCATTAACTGCAGTATCTTCCAGGAGACTGATACTGGGAAATCAAACACATAGTTCTGCAATTTACAAAACAAACATTTAGCTGTCACAGAAAGAAAAAAGGTCTGTTATACAGGCTTCAGGTACTTTCTTTTCCCTTTTTTTCCCCATTCATCTCTCATATGGGTACTCACTGAAATACATCCAAAAGGTAAAAATTACTCCTTTAATTTTCAGGGCAGCTTCTTCCTACACCATCATCACAAGTGCCTAGAGACTACAAAGAACTTCGCTTTTTGTGAACACAGATCCAAGAGCACCTGCCCATAATAAGTAAAAACATGTCATTAGGGCACTACTCGCTAAACCTGGAGAATGCTCAGGCTTTGTGTGTTTGTAGTGAACTGCTTTGGCTGCTGCCCTTGTTTTCACCAGCTCTCTCATGGTCCAAATGCAGACACCCCCTTCTTACTGGTGGCAGCAATAGCTGTAGGACACAATGTAACTGAAACAAAGCACATCTGTTTCTCAGGCAAAGTACAGTACAGTATACTGTTCATGGGGTAGACACACCTGAAGTAGCTGCTGACTTACAACAGACACTTGCACATAAAGAATAGTAACAGCTTTCGGTGTTTCCACAGAGACACCCAACACAATTCTTTAAGCCTTACTGGTGAAATTCTATTGTTTTGCTAACCTTTAAGGAAAAAGATCTATGCCTGCATCTTTCCCCTAACAAGTAGGATTGTACAGAAGCCTACAGGCTCTTTGAACCCACAGAATATACTTAGCAGTAGCGAGTAAATGGGCAATTATTAACACCTGCAGAAAGCACAGGTACCGTTCCATAAAAATGTTTTGCTGGGTTTGTTATTAGGATGAGGCTTCAAAACACAAAACTTCCTTCATCTGAGTGTATCTCAAATTGTTTTGTGAACACTGCCTCAAAAGAAACAACGTCCCTGAAAAAGTAAGGTACTGAGGAAAAGCAAAGTAAGAGTGCCACCTGCTGCTCTTATTTAACAGAAGACTTGAATGCCAGTTTCTTTTCCCCACCTTCCACCATTCTTTGAAGTATGCCTAGCCTCACAACTAGCTGAATGATACCAGATTTACTGCACATGTATTTTGACTACAAGACTATTTAAACCTTTCTTTGGCATTCCTCAGGTATTAATGTTTCGCATCAAGCCTTCAGCAATTTCAGTTCAAATCTCAGACAGAAAATTTCTTCATAGAATTATAGAATTACAGAATGGTTTGGGTCAGAAGGGACCTTAAAGATCATCTCATTCCAACCCCTTCACCATGGGCAGGGACACCTTCCACTAGACCAGTTGCTCAAAGCCCCACCCAACCTGGCCTTGAACACTGCCAGGCATGGGGCAGCCACAGCTTCTCAGGGCACCCTGTGCCAGAGTCTCACCACCCTCACAAGGAAGAACTTCTTACTAATGTCTAATGTAAATCTATCCTCCTTCAGTTTAAAGGCATTCCTCCTTGTTCCATCCCTATCTACCCTTGTATAAAGTCTCTCTCCAGATTTCTTGTAGTCCCCCTTTAAGTACTAGAAGGCTGCGTTAAGGTCTCCAAGAGCCTTCTCTTCTCCACGTTGAACTACCGCAACTCCCTCAGCCTGTCTTCATAGTAAAGGTGCTCCAGACTTCTTCCAGCTATCAGCAAGCAAAAGCAAGGAGCTGTGAGATACAGACAGAACTTGCTGTCCAAGTATCACGACCTGATTGTCCTGTTGTTCTATTCCTCCCTAGGAATCTGCTACCCGATCATGACAAGCACATCCTAACATTGTATCAGTTTAGTAATAGTCCACAGAAGGAGTTTTTTCCTGTAACAGCCTTAGCCTGATAACACTAAACGAAAAACCAAATGTAAGCTCTCAAAAATACCCCTTATATCTCCAAGGAAATAGCAATAATTATTAGTTAACAGATACTGAATCCAGTATTTTGATTTTTCCTGTAAATGTTAAACAGCTCAAATACAGAGACAAGTATTTAATTCCCTCAATTTAAACAGAAACAAACTAAAATAAGTACCACTCTAAATGTTTCCATGGAAGAAAACTCTCACAAATTTCTTCAAGTACTAGCGGTTTAGTGATAGCATAATTTCTCTTAGGCACAAATGTACTGAGTATCTGTGCTCAGTTACAAAGAACACACCTTTTGCACACAGCCTGCACACACACTATGGATTCTCTCCTGAACTAAGCAGAAAGTTTCATACTGCGATGCAATCCTGAGTTCCCTGTGTTGGTGGGGACACAAACAACAGCCTTTAAAACAAGAATTCAGCAGCTCTGAAGTCCTCATGTTATATGCAGGTACCAGTCTGGAAATATTTATTTATCTCATCCTTCTTCTGCAATTGAAGGAAATACAAAATGATCTGGAAGGCAACTGGAGGCCAATCATAGGCTTCTGGTCTTTCCAAAAGAAATAAAGTCTAGAGCACATTCTGATGGAATCATCACTGCAAACTGCTAGCTGACCAACACAAACTTACACCTGGCCTTTCTACTTCCAAAGAGAACACAGTATTTACCTTACCAATGTGAATGATATTATACTACCATTACATCTTCAGCTTAGAAGAACCAAACCAAGGACAGGTAGGTACCTGAGGGTCACCACCTTGATTCGGTCAAGAAGCTATTATTGTGGTTAACCCAATCAAGGAAAGGACCAAAAATGTCATTGGGAGGTTGAACAACCAGATGTCAGTCTGACAAGGTCACAAGGAAGCTGATCTCTGCAGAGATCTCAGAATCATGTTGCTTAAAGAAAAAACAAAGGCAACATTTTAAAAATAGGGACAGAAACTAAGTCTCTTCTAAACTCAGGCAAATCCACCCCTGTTACACAGAGGTGAAGAATTTTGTCTGGAAGAAGGAAAATAAGGCACTACTCAATCTGCAGTCTCTGGGGCCTGCAAGAGGCCAGAGGGCCTTCTTAAGAGATATTCAAAGGCAAGACCTAATCTATAGGGAAAAGATTTCTGCCTGCATCTTTCCCCTAGCAACAGCTAAACCAACAGTGAAATCATGTTTCCACATAGCTACAGTAGTTTCACTGAAGGGCTAGGGGGAGAGGAAGGCAGAGCAGCTATTTTCATATGATTATACACTTAATTTGTTTTCATTAGGACAACAGAGAATCACTTTCTCTCCTTGCCTTTATGTGAATGTGTGTAAACCACACTCATGTAAATGCAGCATCTGGCAATGCATTAGGAGTCTGTTCTGAAACCAAGGACAGACAGTGCTGCTAAGCAGGGTAAAATTCCATTCCACTCCAGAGAAAACAGCAGTAACAAGGAATGGATGCTACATGGAGGGCTGCAAAAGGGTGAATGTTGAAGGTGCTGTTCCACATACTGCTGTAGAGACGTCAAGCATAGAGAAGCACTATCCTTTAACTGATAATGCAGGCTCTGAAACAAATATTCAGTGGTGTCCCAAGTGTTACCATATTTTGTCATTGTCCTGCTCTGGTTTGTTTTTCTTTCTTATTTTGTATTTTCCAGTATCCCAGCAAAAGGCATTGCAGGGGATAGATAATACGTTGGGTTGGGCTTTTTTTGTTTGTTTGGTTGGGTTTTTTTAATTTAAACAAATGGCTTTCTGACAGTACTGGTTATGGTACAAGCAAGGCATGGAGGCACTGGACACAGGAAGTAAAAATAGGAGGAAGGAGCTAGAGGAGGGGATCTGCAGTTGTAGAATACTTTTCTAAGAAGGAAGAGTAGGATATAGCTACTGGGCAGATACATATTTCTTGCTGAATTCCTCTATTTACAGAACATAAGCTTCTTCCATATAAACCCCACAGCTCTTGGTTTTAAATTGGTTACCTTTTGCAACATACAGCACTTCAACATGCCCCATGTACAACCACTCCTGCGATCATGTTTCTTTGCCAATAGCAATTCTAAAACCAGACCCATTTTTATGTGCTTCACTGTCCACATATCACACAGTCCTGCAACTGCAAACACTGGGTGCGCAACTAAGAATTCTGTAGTTAGGTCTGCAGCTCTAAAAATTAGTCTTTGCCCAAAATGCTCTATTTGGTCTGCTTCTTGTATTCATCGATTTGAACGTTTCCCACAGTCTAGGCATGCTGTGTGTTAGCTTCTTAAACTTTTTTGTTGATTTGACTCTTACACAATTCCCCTTCCAGTGCCTCAAAGCTCCCATCCACAGATTTATTCCTTGAAAAGGATAATGGTTCAGCTTTGAGAGGAACTTTAAATCTATGTTCCTACCACAGGCACCTACAAAGTTTAATGTGCAAGTTTCCTTTTCTCTGCAGTAGGACATCTTGGTGCAGGACACCTGATAAGAATGTGCACAGCTGAGAAACCCTCATAACTCAAACTCCATGATGATTTCACTGAAATTTCTGACAAAAGTGTCATATAAAATCCATGTACAGAACAGTATTTAAATACTCTGTCATGATCTTCCCAACAGCAGATCTGTCAGCACTGGTGTACTATTCTGGGAGACAACCCGGAATTAAAATACATATAAATCACATACTGAAGAGTGGTATGCGAAGAAATCAAAACACCATCACCACAGCAATGAACCCATCAAATCAGGGACAGACCAGCAAAGCCCAGGCACACCCACTGATCATGAGGGTACAACACTGTGGAACAACCCATGAACTGGTAAAACCTCAAACTGCAAAAAAGCTGAAGGAGGATTAACTGATTTCTTCTCAATCCTCCTGGTGCAAAATGTTGTAGTGGAGCTCCCACATCTCCACCAGCAATTTGCAACACGCACGCTCTCAGGTCATACGCTTTTAGCACACAGATAGCAAAAGCAAAAGCAGGCCAACAGATACTAACACAGCCTTGTCATGTGTTAAACGTACGCGCTTACAGCTTTGCAATTATTGCTGTATTTGAAAGTAATCTTTGCTAATGTGCTCAAATGGCCTGATCGATATGGCCAAACTATATCATCTGAGCCGTGGACAAACACCAGAAAGTGCTGACCATGCATAGCTCCAAGGATACATTGATGGGTATACTGGCTTTCTAGCTCTTGCTGTTGTAAATTAACTGAATTCTTTTAACTGTATTCTTTTGTCTAACTAATTTCACTTATCAAGAGCAACTGAATTTGCTGGAGCCTTGGGCTGCAAGCTTGAGAACTATTATCTTGAACTGTTTCGTGGTTAGTGGAGGCAGGCCCTGAGGCCAGTGCAAACTGGAAGATCAGGAAGCCAGGACTATCAGCAGAAGATGCTACCCATCCACAGAAGAAACAGGTAAAGATGGTTTGGAGACACAGAAAGGAATAAGAAGACCCCAGATGAAAAATTATAACTGAACCAAGAGGTCCATGCAAGGCACATGAAAAGCCTGTGAAGAAAGAGTGCATAGACTGTAAGGGTATAAATGCTTCAGGATTTCTGGCACTCAGCTTGAGCTGTTTCTACCACTGTACTACTCAAATGAATAATCTTATTGGGCTTAAAGCCTGACACTCTGCTACAAGATACCTAGGGTGAAGAAATATCTTTAACACTGGCTGCCTTTGTTGCTGAATTACCATCGTTTTTCCATCTTTCACTTGATTCATTAGAGGAAGATGATAAGCAAGAAGCAGCAGGAGCCCCAGAGTACGAGATTTATATCAAATGCTCAGTCTCACAGATGAAAAGGCTGACATCTCTCAGAACAATGATATGGTAAAAAAACTGTCTCTTCCAGTTGCTGATCCTGCTCCTGTGGCTCCCTGATTCTTGCAGCATGTACTCCCCCTGCATGTTAAGGATGAAAGGAGGGAGGGGACAGGATGTGCCTTAAGGGCACGCCCTTAAACAGAAAATGCAATGCTGACATCAGATTCTGGAATCAGAGCAAATACAATAAGAAAGTTGCCCTGCACATCTTAAATACTTCTGTTCCTTCTTGCCCTTCTATCATGATAGCTGTGTTGCAACTTAAATTCACTGTATTACATGATAGGTGCAATGCAGTCACACATCAAAGAAATGTAAAGATACTTAATTTTCATATCATCTTTCAGTATGACATGAGATACTTCTGAGGTGAAAACCAATCAATGCAGCAATTCTGAGAAGAAAACTTGAGAGGAAGTCAAAGAGAAAGCAAAGCTTATAATTAGGAGCGGTATCTGTCAGTACTGCTTTTTGCCTGCAACCACCACATTTGGCCCTTTCCACACTAACTGGACAAAGACCCCAAAAGAATTAAAATCTGATTGTTTTTCCAGAACACAGCAGGGCTTTCAGTGAATTCTGAGGAGATCTTTGGTGGGATTAGTGGAATAATTTAATAGGCAGTAATGTTAGTAGGTAGAGAACAAAAAGACATCTGCATTTCAGACTGGCTGTATGGTTTGGGAATAGTGGAGGAAGAAAAGTAAGCTTGGAGAAGCCTGAAGCTAATTCTGCACTGAGGAAGAAACCCTGACAGAAAGTGGATGAAAGAGATGAAGTTAATGGAATAAGATTCTGAAAAAAAACCATACAAAACATTTCATTTCACTTCCAGGCTAATGCAATATTGTTAGCAAACAAAACTAAGCTGTTTCTTTTCTAATCTAAATTGTGGAATCATGACATCAGAATAATTCAGATAGTAAATGACCTTAGGAGGTCCTTTATACAACCACTTGTTCAAAGCAAGGTCCACTATGAGGCCAGACCAAGTTGCTCAGGGCTTTACCCAACTGGATCCTGAAAACCTCAAATAGACATCCCACAACCTCTTCAGATACCCTTCCTGTTGTTTGGTTGTTCTCACAGGGAAAAAGCTTCTCCTTATATCCAGTTCAAAGTTCCAGTTTCAATTTACACACATTGCATCTCACTCTCCCATCACACCACTAGAAGAGAGCAGACCCCTGTTTTAAGTAAGTTTCTCATGAGGGCTGGCAGGTTGCTACTAGGTTTCCCCTTGAGCCAGCTCTTCTCTAGCCAAACAAGCTCAGCTCCCTCACCCCCTCCCAGGACAAACGCTTCAATTTCCTGAACATTTTGACAGCTCTCTGACGAACTTTTTCCAGTTTATCATTATCATCCTCGTATTTGAAGTATCCAAAGCTAGATGCAGATGTGTTCTAATGAATGCCAAATCCCCCAATATCATGGTTATGCTGTTGCCCTGGTTTCAGTTGGGTTAATTTTCTTCCTAGTACCTTGTGCAGTGTTGTGGTTTGACTTTAGTCTGAGAATGCTGATAATACACCAATGTTTCAGTTGTTGCTTAGTAATGCTTACTCTGATCAAGGACTTTTCAGTCTCTCCTGCTCTGCCAGTGAGAAGGGGCATGGGAAGATGGGAGGAAGCAGAAACAGGACACCTGAACCAAACTAGCTAAAGGGGTATTCCATACCACAGCTCATCATGCCCAGTATATAAACTGGGGGTAGTTGGCTGGAACCCACTTATCATAGGCTGGGCACCAGTCACAGAGGATGGTGAGCAATTGTACTGTGCATCAGTTATGTTTCTTGGGTTTTATTCCTCTATTATTATTATCACCATCATTATTATTTACTTTCTTACAATTAGTAAACTGTTTTTATCTCAACCCATGGTTTTTACCTTTTTCTGATTCTCCTCCTTATCCCACTCAGGGAGGATAAGCCTTAATTGGTCTCCAGATATTGTTGTTGAGGAAAAGACTACCAACACCCTAAAACAAAACAGAGAAATGCATCCTCAGTTTCAGGTATCCACAATTTAGCGTGAGAAGTGTGACAGTGGAATTAACTAGTTCACAGTGATGCCCTGTATTTAGCTATATGGCAGACTAAATGAAAATAGTATTTGTAGAATTTACTTCTACATGCACCAAACATTTTGAAAACCAAGCAAAACGATAGCCCAAAAAAAGCACCAAAAAAAAAAAAAAAAAAAAAAAAGAAAAAAAAAAAAAAAACACCCCAAAAAAAACAACTTCATATCTGGTGAGCCAAAGTGTCAGTAAAAGTAATTTCAAGAAAACAGAATGCAAAGCTATACATGACAGTACGGTTTCTCAGACAAAGCTAATCCTATTAAGACTCCTGAAGTCTCCTGGTTTAGTTGATAGGAACCTGAGTTTGAAATCTGTGACATGTCTTTTGAGTGTCAGTTCTTCCAGACACACATGCATTCAGTAAAAAGGCATTGTAAATGAGATGTTTAACCTCTGAAATGTCTTACTAACTTCCAACTATACAGTAATTATTTGGAAAAAATAATTAGCATTTAAAAAAAAAAACCGTACAAGACACAAAATCTTATAAAAAGGAATTATTTTTCACTTGACTTAAATTCCTGCTTGGAGTGCTCAACTGGGTTTTTCAGAAATTTCCAGCTGGGCTTAAAACTCCTTTTTTCTCGCACTTCCACCTAAAGTCGGACACCAGGTATTGCTGAACAAACACCAAAACCCCAACACCAGTGCAGGGCCACCCATCCAACACACCAGCCTGACTTCACTGAGCAAAACGCGGCAAAAAGTACTCTTCCGTTCGCTTACTAACTTCAGTATCAAATACTAAAACTACAACTAACGCTTCTTCCCCTCTCCTGAACAGCCACGGAAAGCTGTTCCACTGGAGGACGGCAGTTTCAGCCACAGCACCAGGAGAGGCAGTTCCGACTTGGTGCTACCCCGGCAGACAACCACTGCGGTATGCTCACACCTCTGTCACCCACACGACCAGCCACCACAGCTTCACAGCTCTGAGGGGACGAGACCAATAGCCCCGCCCCCCTCCACTGCCCTGAAGGGGAACACCACCTCCCCATGGCCAACGCCATCCGGCTGCCACCGCGGCGCCCGGAACCGGCGCTCGCTGAAGTCTCGCGTGAGGTGGCGGTGGCGCTGATATGGAGGCGCCTCTCAGCAGCCCGCCTGGGCTGTCTGCTGTCCTGGCAGTAAGGAGGGGACCGGGCTGGCTGCTTGCCCGGGAGAGGGGGGATGCACCGGCCACAGTGTGTGCGGTGGGTGTGGGTGCCCGCTCCTTGCTCAGTGGGGCGAGCTGCTGAGAGCGGTTCGTGACTGAAATGGGTCCTGTTCGGTGCGGGAGGAGAGCTGGTCACTCCGGCTGCCCGGCAACAAAGCTTCTCCTTCCCTGCCTAACCCGCGTTCGCTTTGTCCGCAGAGGACGGACTGGTCCGAGCCCTGGCTGGTGGGTCTGGCGGTTTTCCACGTCCTGTGCTTCCTGTTGACGTGCGCCTCTTTCCAGCACTACCGGGTGCAAATAGGGCACTTTCTCTGCATGGGTGAGCGCTGCGCCCCTGCGTATGGGAGCTGCTGGTCGGGGGGTGGAGGGCTTGGGCGTTCTTAAAACTGCTAAAACTGCCAAATAGCCTCTTTTGGTCACTTAATTATATCTGTTTTCTCCATGTGCTTGCACAGCTCTGGGGTTTATAGGTTGTAGCAGGTAAAGTGCATGTAAATTATCTTGTAGCAATGACTGTCTCTATATATGATAAACTGTTGTAGAGGCTGCTATGCCCTGTAAACAAATTTATTTAATTTCTAAGATTGTATGAAGTAGTGACTTTATGCTCTGGCCTTAGTGAGGGTCTGGGATAGGTGAGGTTCTGCACAGTAAATGCTGTGTGTAGCAGCTGCTGGGCTAGAGAAGCAGAAGACAGACGGGCTGAGATCCAGCACTTGTTTCCTGCTCTGCTTTATATTCTAACACTGCAGGTCAGTGAAGATATTCAGCTTTCTGCAGGACTCATTTCTGGAGCAAGTTCACCATATGTAGTGGACTACTCTGCTATACACCTCTTCAGAGTTTGTATTTTACCCAAATGGTTATATATAATTAGTACCGTAGCTTCAGATAATAATGTTAGATATAGCAGTGTGAAATCTTAACATCTGAAATAATAACTTAATTCCATATCAGTTTTGGGCAGTGCGGGCATTTATAACTCAGAAGTAGTCACCAAGAAGACTGCTGGAAAAAAACACTGATTTTAAAAAATTATCCATTTACTTTATTCGTTTGTATGCTGAGCTCTTTCTGGTAGGATTTTGTGTTTGTTTATTTGTAATATAGTGGGCATGTTTTATGATCACTTTATATTTCTCATTAATTGTATGGAGCATTTAAATCAGAATTGGTTTTATGCAGTTAAATGTTATAATGTGTAATTTGGTCTTCTGAGGATCAAGGAATTCTAATGTCTGGTATATATACAGCTGTAGTGTACATGGCAGAACTGATGGCAGTTCATTTTTAAAGAAATACTGAATCTAATAATTTTCTTTTGTTGTACAGTGGGCTTAGTGTACTGCGCTGAATATATAAATGAATTAGCAGCCATGAATTGGAGGTAAATATTTTCACTTTCATTTTTACATTTAAATGAATGTTCTAAAAATGCTCTTTTTTCATATCATTCCCAGAAAGCATTGAGTCACTCATGCTTCAACAGGCAAATGTGATGGCAGAGGGTCCATTGCACTGATGAATATAAAACTTATAAACAAAAACATACAGTACGATTAGCTTATAAGAAAGGATAATTTTTAATAGCTAGCATGTGTTTAAGCAGCATTCTGCTGCTTAAAATTTATGATTTTATGGATGGGTGTAAACTTGCTAGTCAGAAAACTAAGAGAAAAATAGGTAAGAGTACAATGATTAAGAGGAATAGGATGTGAGCTTTGATTTATTTGTTTGTTGGGATTTCTTTGGTAGCTATTCATATTTAATTTGAAATTAAGCAACACTTCTCAAATATCACTGCTGCTTTATATACTTTTACGCATAAAAAACATTGTCTGTTTTACTAAGCATATGTATCAGAATTAAACTGATCACTTATTTTTGTAAACGCTCAAGTAAGCTTTCCTTGATGTTATTGGAAATCAGGCATTTAATGCTGCTTTAAGCAGGTATCTGATTGTAAGTCTTTATGTGGGATTGAGTGCGCCCTCAGCAAGTTTGCCAATGACACCAAGCTGTGTGGTTCGGTGGATACGCTGGAGGGAAGG
>JBCJKH010035173.1:0-12485 GCA_039877255.1 Loriculus beryllinus
GGGTGGATATGGTCTACTGTAAGGCATCCTTGCCCATGGCAAGGGGTTGGAACTGGATGATCTTAATGTCCTTTCCTACCTTAACTGTTATATGATTATATGATACGTATGATCTTCTTAGTATTGGGGACCTTCTAGCAAGAGACCTATGTGACAGAGCAGGAGGGCATTGTAACATTGCTATTGAGAAGGCAGGTAAGAGATAAATCTGGGACTTTGCAAACCCACTCAGTTCTCAGATCTCCATGAAGCTGATGGATTCTGCCAGTAGCAGCTGCAGAGCTTTTCATGTGAGACTTTAAAGCTTTGCTTGAGACACTCTAAGGAAGAGTCAATACCCTACAGTGCATTTTTAATAGATAGAGCAGTTGAGGTGCAGAACTAAGTGTCTTTCCCAGGTGCATCCAGGAAGTCACAAACCTGGCAGTCAAGAACGGGCTCTGATCTGCCCTTTAACACAGGTTTCAATCCATTAACTTGCTTTGAAGAGAAATAAGCATCCCATTCACATCTCTTTGGCCACCCTTTTTCTGCTGATAGCAGATGAGAGTAGACATTTGCCTACTGTGTCTTTATGTGTCCAAAAAGAAAGTTAATGGCTATCCATCCTAAATTGTTCATAATGAGAACAACCAGCCGTTGGAATAATCTCCCCAGGGAAGTGGTAGATTCTCCAGTGTTTTATAGTTCAAAGATTAAGCTGGAGAGGGTGTTGGGACATCTAGTCTAGATTGTGCTTTTGCAAAGACAGGCTGGACCAGGTGATCCTTGAGGTCCCTTTCAAACTGGTATCCTATGATGCTATGAAATTTGGTGGATAACAGCACTTCTGCAGACCTACTCCAAAAGTTGTGGTGTTAGAAAGGTACCTGTGGAAGTGGGAAACTCTGTTGTGATTTCTTGAACCTATTGGTGCTCCAAAGACTAATGGCAATCCTGACACTGCTCACTTGTCCTAAAAGCATTCAAAATGGGTTATATTCTTGAGCAACAACACATAGTTCATGCCAGGGTATAAATTTTGTGCTCTCAAAATATCCATTGCAAAGATTGTGAATTGGTGGATTTGGTCCTGTGCCGTTTGGCAGAAGGAGAGCACCACACGGAGGCAGCTCAGTCAGTCGTTTACTTACAGAATAATTGGTGGCTATTAAGTAGTTAATTAAGAAAGATTAGATGGAGTGGTGAGGGAGGGGAGCTTGACATTAAAACAAGCTTGGCAGCAGTAGTAGGTGCTGTATTTTAAAGATTATTCAATAGAAGAAGAGGAGGAAATGATGTTATCTTCAGGGGAAAAAGGGGTTAAGACAAGTAGGGACAATCTTAGCAGTGCAGCTCAGTGTTTAAAAAAGGAAACCAGACAATACCCTCCAACCATCTCCAGCTGGTGAATAAGATCAGTGCCTCACCTTGCAAGTTGCAAATGGAATGTGAATTGGGCTTCCCATCCCCAGGGCTAATTCTGGACAAGCAGATGCTCAGCTGGTTCAGAGATTAAGTCAGTGTGAACCAACAGTATGTGGAGGAGAGACTTTTTAGGCTATTCATAATTACTTGACTTTTCTCTCCTAGAGTTCTCTCTTCTGCAGGATCACAAAGCATTACATAAACCACAGTTGGCTAAGCTTTTTGATGAAGGTTTTCCTTTCCTATTTTAAGGAGTTGGGTAAGGGTTATTAGTTTTGTTCCACCGATGAGGAAACCGAGGCATAGAAAAGTCAATATACCTCTACCCAGAAATCCCATTGAAAGCATCCCCTGACTACTGAGAGCTGTGCAACAAATTCTGGGAGACCTGCCAAGACAGCCAAGTGCCAGGATCAGTGACTCACATTGTCATAGAGGGATGAGAGACAATTTACACCAGTGCAGTTCAAGCAATCAGAGCTGGGTTGGGCTGATGCCATCGATGCAGACTGCACCAATGCACTGTATCCACTGCTGCCTCCAAAGACAGAGGCTGGTTGCAGAACCAGGTATGAAATCAAAACCAGACCTTGAAACCACCATCATCATCTGCTCCTAACACCAAAGTGATTCAGCTGTTCAGTGAGCTAAATCACTTTTAGGCGATTGCTGTCATTCTCTTTTTGCTGTTTGAAGGCTTACATTCTTGTACCACTCTTCTGTCTCTGTGCCTCTAATATAGTAAGTATGAAAGCCAATAGTAAATCCTGTGTATGCGCTGACTGCTGGAGTTAAAGCCCTTCATACTTTTAGCAGGAGGTCATATATAATCCTTAGTAGAATCCAGATGTCTCATCCTAGGATAGGAGGTCATCAGCCGCAGCTGTTTTCCCACAGAAAAAGAGCTTTTTTTCACACACACAAGCACACGTTTTAAGAGCCTTTCAACCCTAGCTATTGATGTCTAAACCACCACCTACTTTTACCACCTCTTTCTCCCACCCAGTTCCTTTTGTCCATATTCTCATTGCTATTTCTTTCATGCTGGGAAGGAGTTGGCATCCACTGTAATGTTCATTTCTGGAAAGAAGCAGGAAAAAGCTACCTTAAGTAAGCGACACATAACTGGCTGAATAGGAAAAGGGGATAGAGGAGTGTTGTGGTTTAAATGACTGCTACTGCTGAACTCAGGACGAGGAGTTCTGCTCCTTGGCTCCAAGAGCTCCCAAAGCTCCCAGAGATATTTTGGTATTCTGAGTCCATCAGTGCAAATTGCAGCAGTGTGATGTCCAATGATGTCCTTTAAAGAAACTGGCTTGGTGATGAAACCACGTAGATACTAAAAGGAACACCTGGCAGAGTCTTCTCTACTGCTTCTGAATCAGCAGTTCTAGATTCTGATTAGGAGCAATGCATGTGTTCTCTCTAAATAGTATCTCCTATTGGCGCTGATGGAAACAGAGTATTAGGCTTCTCTGGCATTTTTCTTATGAGCTCTGTTACAAGTTGGTGAGTTCAAAGCTTAGACATGGTCTAGTGTGAGACGTCCCTGCCCATGACAGGGGGTTGCAACTGGGTTATCTTAAGGTCCTTTCCAACCCTAACTGTTCACGTTTGCAAGGTGAAACATCTCTAGAGGTAGGAAGATGGAGTAGCTCTCTCTGTATGTTGTCTATGATTCAGTATTGTTCTTCTAACCCTGGGGTGTTCAAGGACCTGGGAAGTTTGCTGTGAACTCCAGACACAGCAAAGAAGCTCACTTTTGTACTTCACTCTGTATCAAACCTCAGGAAATGGCTTTCCCCACATTTGTAATTAGTTTTGCAAGAGTTTCAAACAGAGGGAAATTAAAGTCCCCTGGAACAAGCTGTTGAAAACCTGAATCTGAGACAAATCCCAAGCTGGGTTCTTTTCTTTCCTAGATAAAATGTTTCTTAGAGGGTTTTTTTCCTGGCATATGCATCCTTTTCCAGAATAAACTCCAGGTGTTGATTGGTTATTGATTTCCAGGGAGCAAGTAATTTCCTGAAATAGCCCCTTGCTTGTCGTGGATGCTCCAGAGAGAAGGGCAATAACGGTGATTCTTTGGTAGGGGTTGTGGGTACGGATTATAATTGGTCTTCATCACCAGTTTATTGACTGATTTTTTAGATCATTAATCGCCCTTGGCTCTGATCTGCATCATTAACTAACAAACTTGTCATTAGCTCTTGGAAAATGACCAGCTCTTTTTTGGGCTTATTGCACTGAGCAGTCACTGCTGTTACATCCCAGAGGGTGCGAAGCAAGGATCTCCAGAGCACTGTTTACTTGGCTCATTGATGTTGTATGGATGTCAAGCCATGATGTTTCTTTTGCAGGGATCAAGAGCTATCTAGGATGCTGAGGCAGTTGTGGGGTTTTTTTGTTCCTTCCTCAGAATCATAGAATCATTTAAGTTGGAAAAGTTGTATTATCTTTAAGGTAATCAAGTCTAACTGTTAACTTAGCACTGCCAAGTCCACCAGTAAACCATGTTCCTAAGTAAGTACCATATCTATATGTCTTTTAGATAACTCCGGGGATGGTGACTCAACCTTTGCCCAAGACAGCCTTTTCCAATGTTTGGCAACCCTTTAGGTGAAGAATTTTTTCTCATATCCAATCTAAACCTCCCCTGGCACAACTTGAGGCCATTTCCTCTTGTCCTGTCACTTGTTAGTTGGGAGAAGAGACTGGTCCCCACCTCACTACAGCCTCCTTTCAGGTAGTTGCAGAGAGCGATAAGGCCTCCCATCAGTCTCCTTTTCTCCAGGCTAAACAATCTCAGTTCCCTCCTTATCCCATCTGCTCTTCATAGGATTTGTTTTCTAAACTCTTCACCAGCTTCATTGCCTTGAATTGCTAAAGAGAAGTATTGTTTTACTGTAAGAAAGGAAATTTTCTCTCTCTGGTCCCTTGTTAAAACATAATGAGTCAGTTTAAATTGATTGTGGTTGATTGATATGATGGAGTTTTTCTGGTTTTTATCAGCAGAAGGTCTTTGCTTGGAATCTTATTTTCAAGCTTATAAAAGGTATGGGACTGAAAGCTGTGGGGATTAAAATGCACAGAGAAAGTAAAACGACGCTGGACTCTATCCATCCTTCCTCAGCAGTGTCTCTCAGGCCAGATCTCAGATGGCAGAGAAGTCTCTCAGTTTCACTGAAGAATGTCATCAGGAGGGCTGTTAGTACCTGTTTGCCTTGGAGTTACTGAGGTACGAGCACCCACCTGGCTAGAAATTGAGGAAGGACCACAAAATCCATGCGGAGGAGGGCCATGAAAAGGAGATTTCCTTTTCTTATGACTGATCCAAACAGAAGCTTCCTTTTTTTTCCCTCACTGGTCCAAACAGGAATCAAGCCAGTCCTCTAGAAATGAAACTTGCCATTTTTCATTCCAAGTTCCCCCGAGCCAACTTCCAACCATGGCACCTCTCCAAGACACGGAGAAGTTGAGCTGTGCTAGCTCGGCTTTCCCAATAAAGCAGATCTTGCTGTAAATAGGTTCTGTAAGAAGAAAAACCTGCATCTTTCCAGCACTGCAAAAGCAACTTCCTTTGTTTCTGGTAAAGCTGGGTTCTTGAAGAGAAGCTAACCAACAAGCAGAAATATACAGAATTCATGCAGTATTAAACCAAAATGTCTGCATTATTTCATTTACAAACACTATTAATAGCAAATTCCCTTCCAGTTCAAGGTCTCTGAATTCAGTTCAATCATACAGTCCACTATCACATTGACCGACTGTTTTCCTCCCTCCCCTTTCCTTCTTTCCTCCCTAGGAATTCAATCATGTCAACATCCTACTGCTGCAAAGGAGACACAGAAAGGGAGACTACATCAGTTTTAGTGTCTCCAGGGACAAATTTTGCCCTTTCAGGTAATGGTATTATAAACTCTGTAATAATAATAGTCACTTAAGTGAAGAAGGAAGGGAGGACTTACGCAGGGTCTGCATGCAGCAGGCACTGCAACACAATTCTTTTCTGCACAGCATCATTTGTGCTAATGCATCCCCAAAAAAGCTTCATCTCTGATTACAGGCTGTGCAGAGAAAGGCAAGGAAACTCCCTGGAAGAGAACTGCTTGGGGCTGCAGTCTTTCAGAGCTCATCAGGTAGGCAATGAGTCAGTGCTGATCGGCAGTTCAGGTCGGAGTCCACAGGGGAAGGAGGAGAAATAGGGCTGATGTTTGGGCAGGTAATGTTCGTTTTTCTTCAGCTTAATATTCAGTCAGTTGTTCATAGCTACTCTTACTTTTTTCCTCATTTCTTAGCCTGTCTTGCTTGAGTATTTTCAGTTCAAACAATAAATACATGGTCCTTTACTTCACTTAGATGCTGGACATTTCAAAAGCCTAAGGACAGTATGAGTGAACACAGCGGATGCTGTAGCCAGTTGCAGTACCCTTGAGGTCTTAAAGGACATTTTAAGCTGATTTTTTTCCCCAGTTCTGAGATGAAAGTTGCATCCCTTGAAATTAAGAGGAACTTATCTCATAGATCCCACTTTCAATGTCATCAAGGTATGTGATGTCTCAATAACAGAAGCCTCAGCCTTGCCAGAAGGCCCAGCTCAGGACACTTGGAAGGATCTGTCCATCAGGAATAGCTGAGGTTTGTTTTTTGAGAATCAGCCTTGCTGTGGTTTCTGAAACCAGGTACCCATCCTCTTGGAAATAGCTTGCTCCCTGTAGATGAATTCAAGGCCTTTAGGAAACTCATGGCATTGAGCCCTTAGTATTAACCATGTGCTGAGGAGGAAGTAGTCTCACTTAGTGGACCTTTTCTCCACCTATTCTTCCAGTCCTTCCTCATGTGGATTCAACTACATGACTTTTCCTTTACAGAGATGAAAGTTGCCTCCTGATTTTCATCCTGCCAAATCTCCTTCCTCACACCAGCCAGTCTTTGATCTCCTTTTCTGAAGACTGCTTTCAGCATATACTATGACCTGACAGCATAAATGAGTCCCAGGGACCCACAGCAAAGACCATCCTTTACAGATCTTCCTTTACATAGTGTTAAGGGTGTTGGCATGTAGGATTCCCCCTTCCTTAGCTATCATATCCCTAAAATATGGCTTTTTTTCATCTCTGGAGATGGCTCAGAAAGTACCAATTTTAACCTAGAGTTTTAAACATGCCATTCCTTGTTACTCAGAACCCTCTGACAATATTATGTGGTGCAACTATTTCACTGCATGTATCTGTACTCATACACAGGTTTGCTCAGCCACCAATCCCTGGAGTATTAAAGGATCCGGACTCTTCTTAGCTGATAATTTACTGAAGCAGCATCCTAGCTTAACACCATGCCTTGTACAGCTATTGGTTCTGGCAGGGTTTTCTTTGTAATAGTTAGATTTGCTTTCTATTGAACAAGAATGGAATTGACTGTAGGACAGCAGTGTATTTTCTAGGAGCGCAGTCTCACACTCCGAATATCCCAGAGCACTCAATAAAGTAATGAGTTAGGCTGGCAGCAGTGGCTGTGGAAGGAAACAGAACTGCCAGCTCAGCTAGACTTGTGCTGTACACATTTGGGAGGTTTGCTTTATTTATTGGGGGTTTTATTCACATGCCAGCATTAGGCTTCTCTCTGTGCCTATTCCTGCTGAGGTGCCATGGGAGAGAAGCCCACTTTGACAAGGATTCCCATCAGATGTAGACAGGAGGATCCTGCCTGTGCTGTTTTCCCTGCAGGATGCACGTCGCCTTTCCTCCCTCCCCACTTCCCTCAGTGCTGCAATGCAGTGTCAGCGTTGGTGGCAAGCCCAAGCACAGAGTCTGACTCTGCCACAGCCTCCTGGCTCTGGGGAGAAGAATGAAAGCACTTGGCCCCTCTCTTGTAGCTACTGCAGTCTGCCTGCATGCTCCAGGAGAGAAGGCAGAGCTGGAGCTGCAAGGCAGGTTAAGGGCTCTTTTGTTTCGTGTGTCCATAGTGGTTTTGCTGGCCAAGGTGAGAAGGAGCAAAAGCCAAAGCAGCAGAAGCCAGACTCCCTGTCAGTGTTTCCTATAGGGTTTGTTGGCAAAACAACCCTCACGAAACAAAACCCCTTCCATTCTTTTCCTGGATTTATTGCATGTAGTTGAGGTGAATCCTGTTTTCCTGGAGGATCTGGGTGAATGTGATGCTTGGGGGGTGGAGGATCAGCCTCACCACCCTGAGCTTTTTCTTCAAGCCTTGGCCTGAAATTAGCTCCTTTTTCATAAGGAAATCCAAGCAAGACACCAGGTTGGAACACCGCTGCAGTGGCAGGCATTGGGCCATGACTGAGCTCATCGCCAGTGCCACTGGGCTTGATGCAGCTTTCTATGGAATGCCATGAAAATTCACAGACCATTCTCAGCTTTGGAGACACGACTCAGTGGCTCCAGACTGAGAGGGTTTGTCAGCCCATGATCTGCACAGTGATAGGGTTTACTACACAACTTGGCCAGAACCTACCCTGCACTTATCAGATGGGATCTCACCAGAGATCCTTCCTCAATTTGGGGACCAGGCTGGAGTCTTTGCTGAATGCTGATCCAAGCTCCTTGGCTCTTGGTATCAACCTTCACCTTCCACTACAAAATACCAGGATAAATGGGAATTTTGGAGGTTGGATATGACTTTGACCACCAATGTTGAGCGAGACCAATGGTTTACGGAGCTAGTGCCAATGGTAGATACCTATGTGGAGAACAAAACAAAAGGAGTAAGTGTGAAGTAATCCCATCTTTGGTGCCCACTTTTTACCTCCAGTGAATTAAAGATCACTTTTCTGTATTTTCTGACCTAGAAGCTATATCTGAACAAATTGTTCTGTAACCATGGATGCGTTGTGACTCTGTGAACCTCTTTAATGCCTTCTGGGACCTACCAGAACATTTGGCCTCCAGGGCATGCCGTGGCAATGAGTCACAGCCTTTAACTGTAAGGTGCTGCTCCCACAGTTCAGGATGTGTCTGCAACCCATCTCTTTCCTTCCTCTCCTGTTGTCTGGGTTTTTTTGGGTTGTAATAATGGCAGATGAAAACTTTCTTGTCAACATGATTTCAGCTCTAACTGGGTTATGCCCTCATGCAAGTACTGACAAGAGGGAGAACAGTTCATGGAAGGTGTGCAAAGTGCTTTGACCATAATCACTGGCCTGTAGAGGAGACGAAATGAGGACAAAAGTTCCATTATGTCATGTAAACATTAAGACAAAAATGGAAAAATCAAAGGTAAAGGCGCTCTGTTGAACTGCTTGTTTCCATGACTACCGTATCATCCAGAGTATCCAGGAGGCACTGAGGCTTTCATTCGTTTCCCAACTTTTCTATTGAGTTTGAGTACTTTTATGAATTCATTTTATTCATTAATAGGAAATAAGAAGGGAAATTCTTCACTATAAGGGTGATGGCAACCAGGGTGCCCAGAGAAGCTGTGGCTGCCCCATCCCTGGCAGCGCTCAAGGCTAGGTTGGACAGGGCTTGGAACAGCTTGGGCTAGTGGAAGGGGTACTTGCCAGTGGCTGGGAGTTGGAACTGGATGAGCTTTAAGCTCCCTTCCACCCTTCCTTAACCATTCTGTGATTATACAACTCTATGAAAAGGATGAAGGGCTGTTCATAATTGTTCTTCTCAATGCTTTAAACATGAAAATGCTTTGAGGCTGATGATAATTGTTGTCATCTCTGAGGTGTCCCAAACCTGTCTTGTTTCTGAGACAAGCAATGTAACTCTCTTTAGAGCATCTGTGAACATCTTCCATTACCACTGACTTCAGAGGGACGCAGGAGTGCTCATAGCACTGCATCTTGAGTAAGGTGGGATCAGCATGAGCAACCCTCTTTCTTATGCTCTCTGAGCAGGCAGCTGTGTAGAATCAAGAAGGTTTGGGTGAGAGAATGAAGAATTAGATAGAAGATTCCTCTTCCACATGAAATACTATAACATTTCAAAAAGCCTCCCTAAAAGCTGACAGAAGATGCTAAACTGAGGGCAAGGACCCATCTTCTGGTATCCCATCTTTCCATTCAGTATCTTTTCCAGATTGGATGACAGAGATATGGGAAAACCAGAGCCATGTAGAGTTCAGGAGGGCTACTCAGCAGTTCTGCTCTTTATAGTTAATTTTCCAACACTAATACAGGTTTAGGTTGAAATATTTGATAATGATGAATCCTATTCTCTTGGGAGGCAGTGCAATGTTACGCAATAATGCAATCTCCTAAAAATTATGAGGACAGTTTCTTATTAATCTGATTGTCATTGGCTAAGCCAAATCATAGAAAAAGTGTAATTACAATAGAATTATGTTGCAATTAAAATGTAATTACACTGTGGGTTGGTTTTGTTCTTTTTTTTTTTCTCAATCAATAATTGTTTCTGTTGATATAATAAGAACATTAACTGCCTGAGTGAATAGTATGTGTTAGCTCTCTGGTGTCCCTATGCTACCTGTATGGAATCTACAGCATTGCAGTGACATTTACAGTATTTATTCTCAGCCACAACATGAACCATTCAGTCACTTACTTTGCAAGACATGGGGGAAGGGGGTGTGAATGGGGGTGTGCGTATAGGTAAAATACCAATATTTGTAATACCCCTTATAATTACCAATTATGGTATTACATTATCATGAAATTATATTGCAATACTAATATATATATTGTAATGGAGTATAATTATATTACATTTGTATTTGTGGTATTAAAGTTTGTCAGAGAACATACTTATCATAATTACACTGCAATTGCTCTTTAACAAGAGTGGAATTACAGTCACCATATTATGAAATATGACAGTGTTATCTTTATACATTATTTGTATTAAAGTACAGCAGAGAGGGCCTTTGAATTGGGATCTGCTTAAGAAGATAGGGATCATCCAATGGTACTTTGGAACGGACCTAGAGTGAGCTCTAGTAAAGGGCTTTAGCTCAGTAAGTTTCTTGGCCTGACAGAGGGTCTGGATCCCTATTTTGGGATCTGTCTCCCTATGAATTGTCCTCGCTGCAGTGCTGCTGCTGAATTTATCCATAGAAACTTATGCCTCCTCCTAAAGACATGGGGACAGTAGCTGCTCACAACTGTGCCTATGAAAGCTTGTCTGCTGATGTAGGACTAACCAAGACACTAAGATCTTTGGACCATAGTGGCTTGTTCAAAATCATGCCCTGCTGCAGATGCCAATTTCCTTCTATGGACAGCTCAAGGAGCCTCCATTAGCCAACTCAGATTTTTATCCCTTTTAGTCATCTGAGGTTAGTTCAAGGTAACCTTTTCTGAGTATTGTCCAGGTTGTCCTGCCTACATCTTAAACATCAAACCTAGTGGGTAGAGCATTACAACACCAGACTGAAAATCCCAATTTTCTCAAGTCTGTGCCAAAGCACTCCACTTATATCAGATTCATCCATTAGCCCTTCATCTCAGGCAGGATGCTGAGCTGGAGATCCTGCTGTCCCAAACAAGGTCAGGTCACTGCCCAATGGATTCAAGACTCTTTATGCAACACTAAAGCTGTCTCACATAACTAATGCCAAAGAGGCTGAGATTGAAGCAGTTTTTCCTGATCACTTTAGCAGACAGGTTTACAGACATGTGGGCTTTCCTCAGGTCAAAATAAAGGGGTCTCCTAATGAATAACCATTGCCATTATCGTTAATTTACTGAATTAAAACCTCCGTTTCTTGATGAATGCATGTACTTTTCCAGCTTGGTCTGCCAAAGGCAGAAACAAACAACCTGAAGCAACATTTACTTTCTGCAGTATTTATGATTCACCAAAACAATCGCTCTTGGCAATTTTGCAAAGCAGGAACTTGATTTCAGTAAAAATTAGTTGGACAAATAGACTGTGATGGAGGCTTGGCAAGAATGTGTCTGAGTGTGTGGGCTTCTTACAGGATATTCAAGGAGCTCCAAGCAGAGGAGGATGAATCAGGATGAATGAGCGAGAGAAAAATCAAGAAGATTCATAGAAGAGGTCTTTACAGCTGCACGAAAACAATATGTAGGCATCAAACTAAGCCATAAAGAGATGGATTTCTGGCCCCGCTGATGTCAGTGAGGCTTTCTGGATCCGGTGAATAACTTTGGATATATAATCAAAGAGGGATGGTGCTTATTTCTGAAGAAAATGGCTACAAAGTATACACATTGGTGTCCACACTGCTTGAATTCAGTCTCCAACTCCACTGATTACCAGAGGCCTCCTGAGACATGATGGCCTCAAGATAGTAACTCTGGAGTTGCTGGGCATCTCTGTGACATCCCCCTTCTTCTTTTCACATCCTGCATCTATAGTTTTGCCAGTTACATATCCTTAAAATACAAGTATATTTTTTTCCTCTTCATCTTCCCTGGATTTTAACCATCTTTGTGATGTTTTTTGATTCATACAGAAAATCATCATGATTTGTGTCACTTGCTAAGTGGATAAAATGCTGCAAAATATACCACAAGGGATCAGCGGTTCAAACAGGCATGGAGAGATGAAGAAGATAAGTAAAGGAGCCTTCTGACAAGGGTAGATTGAGCTACTGAGATGACATCTCTATTCTGTGTTAAATATTCTGAGGAGTTCAGAGGTGCAGGGTGTGTTCAGGGTGATGTGCATAGCTAAACCCAAACTGAGAATGCAATGTAGAGAAATCAGGTTCCTGTGATAGTTGGGAGAGATGATGCCTGTAGTTATGTTTTAAGCACAGCCTTCTTAAAGTCTTGTTTTCCATTTGTCTCCCCTGCAATGATGCTAAATGCCTTTAGCTAAAGGGCTGGGACATGTTTCCCATTTGTTTTCCAGGGTTCTCAGTTCATCCTGCTCTGTCCCAAGCCTGTGAAATAACACAGCATTTCTACCTGATTGGTTTGTAATTGGTATTTGTTTCCAGTCAATCAGAATTCCTAAATCGTAGTCTCAGCAAGTACTGATGCTGCTTAAAATGAGTTTGTGTGTCCTTACTCTTACCGGTAACTCAAGAGGGAGGATGAGATTTACCTTGCCCATAGCAGGGGGGTTGGAACTGGATGATCTTAAGGTCCTTTCCAACCCTAACTATTTTACGATTCTATGATTGTG
>JBCJKH010035178.1:0-12793 GCA_039877255.1 Loriculus beryllinus
TGTAAAACTGTAGTGTTTGGATGTTAAAGTTAATGCTTAACATAAATAGATGTTGTGGCTTGTACTGGGTAATTGTCTGAGGCTCCCAATCAAAAGCTTGTTGGCAAGGCATGTTAACCAATCAGCGTATAACCACTGTGCAGTTTTGACTATAAAAAGCCATTTCTGGTGCTCAATAAGTGGCAATCGCTTGATCATATTGATTGTTTCTGTGTTGTCCGTGACTCCCGCGTCAACAGAAAACTGTGCTTTATTTACTCATTTATAACGTCCTCAGTCACTACAATGTTGCTTGTGCACACCATACCGATAATGTCAATTCTATGGCATATTTCTACTTGCTGCCCCACATCCATGCAATGTGTTGCTTCAGCTCTGATATATTTTGTGAAAATATTCTGCCACCTAAAGGAGATATTTGACACAAAGCCTTCCAAAAATAGTTGTTTGCCATGATGAATTGAGGCTATGTGTTGTTTTCCCGATTGTAATTTTATTATTAAAAACACTCAGTTCCCACACACTGAAACTATTTCTCCCCAGAACATTTAATCTACTGGATTTTTTTCATTTCAGTAGACTTCATGGCCTCAGCCTCTCAGTATCTCATTTCCCTTTTGGTTAAATGTAAGGGTCCTAGAATAAAAACTGCATTTTAGATTTTCATCTATGATTCCTATGTCTTCAGAAATTACTGGCATTTTTTCAAGGTCTCAGGCACTTTAACTTCTTTCATGGCATTTAAAACAAATATTTTGACGTCCTTTGGCATTCTAAAGAGTTATTTCTCTATCATTAATTCAAAAAGGTAAAATTTCTGAGAGGCTGTCTGAAAGGAAAGGAAAAGGCTAAAATAACAATACTCTGACCCTACACATGTAGGTAAACATGGGGATGTATAGATAAAGATACAGAAAACTCTTTAGTTCCTTGACATATAAAATAGTTCATTAAACCAGTTGATGGATAATACATCTGCTATTCATTCTTTCACCTAATTAGCCAAATATGCTTTACATGATTCCTCTTACCAGAGTTTCCTTATTCTTAACAGAAACCAGTGATATCCAAACCCATGTTGTACCTGAATATTCTCAAAGCCTAAAGTTCAGATATAGCCCTGAAATAAGCAATTTTCTACCCACCAGGTGAGTCCAAATTGTGTTGAGAAAGATTTTGAGAGCAGGAAGAGGGAAGGTGAATATACAAATAGAACAACATTATTTGCATTATCTAACAGCTTCTCATGATTATTTTCCCACATCTTTAGACTGCTTCAATTGAACAGCATTTCTTACTGGAATTCAATGGTAAAATAAATGAACGCTGGGTACTATCATTATAATTCTGTAATTATATTATAATTTTATTACTATCATAATTTATCTATATAATTCTCATTTCTTATATTTTTGTTGATTTTGTGTACATTTACAAAATCTCAAAACTACATGATAAAAAAATTCCCAGGAAGAACTGTTTTTTAATCAAAATGCAACAAATTGTAATTCAGAAGTAAAATTGCGTTTAATCATTCCTTTATTTCTTAACACTCATGTAGCTATTTAGACTTCTGCGCCAAGGCATTAGGCAATTACTTACACTGAGATCCAATTTTCATGCTTCCAAAGAAATAACATTAAAGCCTTCCCTTATTTTTATGTATATTTCAATAATCAGAGTTTAAAATAAGTCTGTGAATTGGCTAAGTGATTGCAAGAATATTTAGCTGTGTATAACTCATATTCTTCCAGAATCAGTCATCAGTAATCACATCATTATCCTTGTGATCCTAGGAGGCATTGTTTTTTGCAGTTTTCAGGTTTTGCCTGTGCTATCTTCAGTGAGGCAAAATGCCTGTCTGTATTTTAAAATGTTCAAAGCAAAATGTCCTCATTAACATTTTGTATTAGTATCTTTCAACACCTAATTTTTATGAAAGCTTACTAATACTTCGTATTAGTGAAACAATCCCATTTCATCAAAACATGATTGAGTTATTCATAAAACTGTACCAATGCTAGTAGTGACTTCCTTTAATAATCTGTTATGTATATTCTGATTTCTGCTTTTCCTTTAGATAAGGGAAACTATTCTTTGTACCTATATCTTGGTTCATTTCATTTTTATGGTGTCATCCACTTAATATGAGGGGATTTAATGCTTCTTCTTTTTTTGGCATAGATATATTTTTTCAAGAAAAACAGACCAAACACTCTATAACTTCTTTTTTTTTTAGCCATTTTTTGTGCAGTTAGTTCAAACATTTTTAATTGTCAAGTGGAGTCAGGCAGGAACATAAAGTAAAGAAATCAAGATCTTCCCTAAAACTATTTAGGTGTCATATGAAGTCCCAGCAAGATAATCAATAAGCCAGAATACTTATTGCAAGGAAGTGCAAGTACTTGGTAGTAATATTGTCTCCATGCAAATATCCAAAGAGATTTTTGTTTGTTTTGCACGCGGTTTGCATGCTTGAGAAATGAACATGAATTTCTTTAAGGTTAGCTTAACATTCAGATTTCAATGTGATATCAGCTGCTATTTGAACTATCTGATAACTAGTATTAATGCTCAACAAATGCAAAGGATCTTACATAAACTCCCGAAGTCCTGTCAACGAGTATACAATGCAGTTATTACTGACAGACACAGGTTTCTAGGACAGCCTGGATTCTTCCAGCACATCTTTTGATTGACAGCTGATGTTTTGCTCTACGTAATCGCATCAGCTTTTAGAAGCAAGATTTCTACATTTGCTGTTTGCACCAAGAATAGCACTGAGAAGTTTGACAGGAGCAGACTCATTATCAGTGTTGTGGACTATGCTAATCAGCTATTTCTTCCTGATGAGGTCTGAAATATTTGGGAAAAGTTTTATTTAAGAACAGATTTTTTTAAATCAAAGTTTATCAATATTAATTGCTTGAAATTAAACCATTTCAAGTCTCATTCATATTGGGGATCTTATTTTCATATTAATGCTTTTTAAAATTCCTTCCTATATCTGCTCTGGTGGAGAAATTTTGTACAAAGCTGCATTCAGTCGGACGTTAAAGCTGACTGGAAGCAATGTGAGGAAGCTGAGCAAAGAAAACAAAAGCTGGTTATCATGGAACATTCCCCATCCATGAGGGTGAGTAGGAAGATGTGGATAAACAAGAAGTGAATAGAAGAAGTTTCATCACAAAACCTGGTAAAAAACAAAGGGATGAGACCATGCAACTGTAGAAACCCACCCCCTATTTCAAGAGTGAGGGATCACTTTAATGCTTTTCTTTTTCTGCAGGCCAAATATTTGTATCTTTTAGAGTAAACACCATGTTATTTTCTGTAAGAGTCTTCCTTGTGTAAGGACATCTGGGTTTTACCTAATGATTTTGCAGACCCAATTCAGCCTGGGCATGAATGAGCATAATTACTATTGACATCAGTGAGGTGACACCTAACATAGTGTATAGTTTAATTGGATAATGGGATTTGCATTTCCCACATATGCAAGCATTTCTCAGTGGCACACAAGTGTGCTTGGAATATTATCGAGCATTTACCTTAGGTTTGTGTGTCTAGTGCCTACAGTGTTTAGAATAGATGGCTGTACATTCATAACTAAAATAAAAGCCAGCTTGGATACTGATGGATTTTATTTGGTTTGGTTTGGTTTTTTCCTAGATTCCTGCAAGGACAGGAAGAACATTTATCTGTTAGAAGTCCTATACTACAGATAGAACAAGCAGCTCTCCAGTCTGGGAATATCCTGAGACATGTAGGATTATCTTAAGAACTCACAGTCCTCTTCAGTTCTGCCCTGGATATCTCTGATGACTTGAATGCCCTCAAATCCCAGTAGGAACCATAGAAAGAAACACAAGAAATTTTCATGGTGCAGCCCTGAAGAGTGCAGGTTAACTGCAGATAGAAATTTGCAAGTCATAGTTGACAACTTCACTGGAAGGCACAGCTGTCTTCTTAACCCATCACAGCAGAGATTGCAAGACTGACTATATAAAAAAAAAGGCAATGTAAAAATAACAATATGTCTTCCAGCAAAAAAACCCACTGTGGCAGAAAGAGCACAGCACAGTCAAAGCAATTGATAATTGGTCTGGTCACTGTTTTTCTGCTCATTATAAATCAAAGCCAAAATGAAGTTTCTCCTCTGGACATTCTGTGCAGTCCATGGCTCTGTGTCTCCTTTGCGTTGCCTCTATTCTGTTGCATATAATTTCAGTTACAACACAGCACAGTCCAGGAAGTACAAGGGCAGCTGCAGAAGACCTTTGGATGAAATCATGAAACATTTCATGGCAGCTCTTGCTCTGTCTGCCAGCCATTGTGAAGACTGACTGCCCATTCACCTTGTGAGCCGCTATTTCACAACTAGGACAAAGCCGTGAACACTGTCATTATGATATTACATTTTGTCATATAAATTGGTACATAATGAAGGACTGATAACTGTAGAGATAGGAAGATCAGCTCAAAGGGAAGATTGATGACCTGATTAGGCCAGCATATACTTGCAGCCTCTAACAGGACCTCTCTGAGAGGGGAGATGGGGTATTAGTGACCCCTTCCACATTCCTTTCCAATATGACTTGAATAAGATCAGGTATCACCTGAAAATTGTACTCCTTCCTGTCAGTGACTGGTGGAAGCTATAGTTTTCTGTCATAGGCACAGCACTTTAGTGTCTCTTGCTAATCACAACTCTTCTGGGTGCACTTTGGCCTCTAGAATTTCTCATGAAGAATTGCTGCTCAGGTATCCTCATGGGCCCTAAGAAACAGTCCTGCTGCACAGGCTGTTGGCAGACTTTTACAGACATTCAGCTCCTGTTGATTGCACTGGTGATTTAGCATTTGAGAGAGGGGTTCTCTGGTCCTGGATGAGGACAACCAGCTCTTGTATTGCTATTTCAAAACAGAGGTAGGTGTCTAAACTCACTTGCATAAGCAAATAAATGGCAATAACAAAATGGAAATGTGAAAGATCTGTTACAATTCCTTTTATGTCTAGGTATCTTTCTGATCCTATGTTTAGTTTTATTTAATAAGGACACGTTCATGCTCCCATAACTGAAATTATGGCAGTGCCCTTAAAACCATTTATTTCCTTCTTGTAGCAGTTGTGTTTGTTGCAAATACTCTTCCTCCTTAAGGGTGACAGATATTTTGATATCCTTAACACTATGCTTCCTTAACAAGGTTGCAAAGAGACTTCCATGGGGCATTTCAGAAAGTTTTATTTTCTATTCTCCTTTCTGTGAAGCCAAAAATTCCTGCAAAACCAAATTTTTGCTTGTTTAAAAAATACCAGCATCTCTTAAATACCTTTCAGATTTTTTAAGAGACCAATTTTCTGGTGATTTCTCTGTGGAACAGTTTTCAGTTCCTGCTTGGTGTTGATATCATTGTAATATAACCTGAGCAATGACTGTAATCAGAGCTTTAGGGTTTTCACCAGGAGGTAGCAGGTTGCTATGTGGGTGGCAGCAGGGCAAGGAGAGTCCGCAGGAATGCTTTTGCAGACTTACTGTTGTCAGCAAAGCGTTAGCCTAGGGGATGTGGACATAAAAAGGAGATGGACACAATAAACTCAAGAGTGAATTGTATATTCATGAGCCACTTTCTTTTGGTCACAAGGAACTTCATGCTAAATATCTGCTGTTAACAGGTCACTGAGCTCAACAGCTCCTTTCTGCAGGGGGTCTCTTCTCAATTACAAATAGGTTTCCCCTAACAGTAGCAAAGTTGAGCTACATGCCTTTACTGCTTTGGATGTCATTTTAACTCCCACAGACCTGGCTGAATATATTATTTTCATAACTCACAATCGAGGCACTTGGGATTCAGAAGTCATGGAAGTTACAATATTTGAACAGACTAAGATTCACTGGCAAAGTAATACCCAGATACTTCATCTATTTAATAGCACTGCAACTCTGCAAGTTTATTTCTTCACCAGCAACCTGCTGGAGTTCTCCCTGCTACTTTGAACCTAAGTTTTAAAAAATATATTACAGTACCATTACAGCTTGATACCTTTTCAAGATATTGTATGATGCTGACAGAATATGCCAATTCCTACATAATGCTAAAAAAGTGTCCCAGATTTATGACCAATGAGCATTTACTCTCTTTCCAGTCTGAGAGCAATGCCTACATTACATGTCACATGTGAAATCAGACCATTACCTAGGTCTAAGCATGCTCAATGTGCATGTTGAACTTCTCACACTCTGGCTTTCATGGATCCACATCCAGCCATGCCTTTGCACACATGCTCAGAGTGCTTTGCGCTGCAGGAGGCCAACCTTACTCCACAAGCTTTATAGGCAGGGATTATACTAGTAAATTAGGTAGAGCTGGGGAATGTTCTTGGTTATGGAAATGTGACACACTGTACTATGAAACTGTTTGAACAGTCCCTGGTGCAATTTTAGCCTGTGCCTATTAGCAGTCTCCCGAAAGCTCCAGAGCACTGTCTACAAATTAGAGTAGTCCAGGGACTATCCCCAATATGCAATGTGTATGGAGCTGCTCTGCTTTGGAGGCTAAGAGAGCTCATTAAAACACATGCCAGTTGGCTTCAGCGCCTGTGAATGTTCCTAGGCACATTCAGCTGTAAGTGCAAACATTGCTATAGGGTATCCTCAGTAGACACAGATTATAAAGAATGTGTGTACCGCTTCAGATCTGTGCACTGCTTCAAACTGGTTACCTCAGCCAGGGCTCAGAGGCACCAGCATTTCTGTCATCATTGCCTCTTGTGGGGCATGCCCTGGCCAACTCTCAGATCCCTATCAGTTTTTCCAATGCCTTCTCATGATCATGAAAGTCATTCAAAAAGAGCTTGGTCACAGAAACCAGGGCAAACAGGGACAGTAAACATCCTAAACTATTAACATTCAACAGGAGGCAACATAACACACATAAAAGAGCTGGGCTGGATTTATAACTCCCTAGCATCAAAGTGGGTGAAGTCTCAATGGTAGCAAACCAAACTGAAGCGAGAGCAAGAAGCCTCATGGTGACCAGTATCAGCAAGTCTCAATGCGAGTTGTTCAATGTAAGGTATCTATCTGATGGCAGTAGGAAGAGGAAACACAAGTGTTGGCACAGAAGCTGCAAAGTTCAACAAGTTGTAATGTTTTACACTAGAAAAAAAAACCTTCTTAAGGAAACCAGACACAGGACCTTCTGATTCATTCTGCCAATTATACCTAATTTGTGAATGTGTGCTATTATCAATTCTTTTTAGAAGCCAGTAGATTTCTCAGATAAACACAGCATCATTTCCCTCTGCCTTACTTGATTTCTCCCTAAGTATTTCTTAAGAAGCTAAAACACATGTAAAATAAAATTAAATCATGCATGCAAATGCTAGACCTGGCCTGAGGTTGATCCTGCAAGGTAAACTTGTGAGAAATTGTTTATCACTGCAAGCAGTGAAAAAGCACATGGCCAACACCAAACTGGAGTTAAACTCGAATAGCAATAGCAGAGAACCTAGGAGGTAAAAGGGATGAAATGAGTATTAGGAACTCCAGTGACTGAAAAATATCAAAAGCAACTAAAATGAGGGTACTGGCTTACCAGCAGTCACTTAGGAAGGTCAAGATGCTCGTAGAGCATTAAATCAACAAAGCCAGGGTCCGTAGAAAAACAGTAATGCAGCAGTGGACTATTTATCTGGGAGGGAAAAGGAAGGTGAACAGTATATAAGGTAGAACAAACAATGTCGTTATGGCTGTTTGAGGAGTACCTGTTGATAAGTGTGGCATCTGATCCCTGCAGTGGAGAAGGGAAATACGGCTCTGTTCTGACCATGCTATATGCGTTAGACTTGTTTCATCAGTCAGGGCACCTGGGATGATTTCCTTAACACAGATTAAGGGATACTGTGGAAAGGATGGACCAAAGACTAGACCAAACATCCCAATATGTCTGAGCAACCTGATGGGTGCAAGGACTGGCACAATGTTACTCAGAAATTCTGGGCAGAACTCAGTGCAATGAGGAGAACTGGACTGTGGTGTCATTTAATTAACATTATCAGGAATTAAATTGTCCTGATTTTAACAGATTGTTTTTTTAGAAAACAGCTTTGATTTGCTATAGGAATGAAAACATAGGCAAAAAAAGTAGGAGATTGTCTCTCTAGGCCAATACAAGGCAAGGTAAAGCCTAAATGATACATTCCCCCTTCTGTTAAATAAGATTTTAGCTACAGAGTACACACTTCTTGAGGCATCAAGAGCTGTTCAAGAATAGAAAGCACACAAGTGCACTGAATTGAAATCTCCAGCTTGAACTGTTTTTCTGCTTCAGGCTATGAGATTTGGAGCTGTGCTATATAATTCAGTGCATAAATACTAAACCTGAGGTGTTAGCTCTTAGAAACAGAAGCTGGGAAAGATTCAGGCTTTGCACATCTGTCTCAGAAGAAGTCATTATCCATGTTTTATCCTAGTAAAACAACCTGCTCCATAAACCAAACACAACACCAAGGACTCATATATGTGAGTACAACCAAATACAACACCATGGACTCATATTCCTGTTGAAGAATTTATTTCAGCCTTAATTTTCTTTTTCTTTCAGCAAGATTAATATTGGGCCTTTGAAATTCCACACTAAACTGAGGCAGAGTCATGATTTTCCATTGTCTGCATCTGACACAAAGGATGGGATTTGGTTTGAGATTAACATAACTGACTTTAGAGATCAGCTTGCAGGTATTTAGCTGTGTGCTGCTTGAGTATGGTCAGTGGAGACGAAGTGTTCAGTGTCAGAGCATAAATTTGAAGTGCCCCAGATGCTGCAGGCTGTGCTGGATGGCTTCCAGATGTTTCTCCAAGAGCACAGATCTCCTATAGATCCAGTATTGTATCTGCCATCTTCCTATAGATGTACTTGGCACCCTCAGGCATTCCAGCTGTCAGCAGATACATGCCAAGGTAGGTAGACTCTGCACCAAATGTCGACCTGAAGGTGACCTAAACAGCTTTCTAGGCTCCACCAACTTTAGGGACTGAATCTCCTTTGGAGCCCAGACCCTAGATCACAGACAGGCACATGCAGCTCATTTTTATTTCCAAACAATAAACACCAAAAGACACCTAAAACACTCTCAGAATAGCCAAGACATCCACATGGAAATTAGATCTTCCCTAAAACCTATAGGTAACTCACGCTTTCTTGGAGATGGGGCAGCCTACAGAATCCCAAAAGACACAAGAAACCCACATTTAAGCAAGCCAGTTGAACCTCTCTGTACTGTCACCTACAATGAGATGTTTCAATTGGAATAAGAAAAGATGTGCTGTTCCAAGCTGTATTACAGCTCTCCTGTAAGACCTCAGTCAAGCAGTTTCATTTCTACTTTTTAATTTTCCAACTTCTAAGGGGCAGTAGGAAACCTTCTCAGACTTAGCTGAAGAAGATGAAACAAGTTAAATCATTAATGTTTAGAAAGTTCTATGATGTTTTTATATATTACATTGTCAAGGAGGTAGCTGTTAGCCTTGAGACCTTAAATATATTAGCTCTCTTACATCCTATTCGGAACTAGTAATAGTCCTCACAATTGTTCTCCATATTTGTCCTGATGTGCAGCAATTAAATGTTCTAGCTCTACTCTGGAAAGAAGAAACATTAAACGAATGGTGACAACTTCTCATTTATATCCTGGACAGATTTTCTTTTTAATCATTTATTTTATAGTGATACTTACACTTTTTCCCACTATTGTTTCACCTGTTCCATCTATATCGACCTGTTCAATTAAGTGATTAAGTGTTGCACAAACACTTCTGAATAATCTCCATGCTTCCTGTTAACACATCTGTGATTTGGAGGTGGAAACAGAGGTAAAGGCAATCATAGTAAATACTTTTGCTAACTTTTAAAATGCTGACTTTGGGTAGACTACAGACATTAGAGATTTAATTTTGAGGTTTTTATAGAAAATAAACATTCTAGTATCTGAACCAGTAACTAAGGCAAAAAAAGTTCACCAAGAACTTCAGCTGCCGTCTGTGGCTGAGCTACTGCTAGTGCCAAAAAAGCATGATGTCTGCAAGGAGCAGATCACATGCTTATATTCATAGGCTTATTATGAAGTTTTGTGTCTAATTCTAAGGTACCCACCAAAAGAAAAAGACACTGTTTCACAAAAATAGTCTTTATGTACCATAAGTTTCTGAAATGCAGTTTCAAGACCAGACTGGATCAGACTCTAATTTTCAGAAACATTCCACCTTGGAAAGCAATACAAACTACATACGACCCATCAGCTGGCAAAGCTCCTGCCCAGAACCAAAACACCAGCCCCAAAACCTAGGCTGGCATTACAGATCAGGCATTTTCTCCTAGCTTCGTCACAATCATGTGTTGAAACCAGCAATTAAATGTGAAGAGGCACATTTTAAATCAACATCACCAAAGCAATAGAAAAATCTGGCTTAGATCTACCAGTATTATGAATAAAGTCAAGCATTGTGATGTGAAGATAAACAACAACAAATAAAAGGATTAAAGCAGATGAAACGTGAAGATGTTTGCAAAAGCTGAGAAGCTTGATATTACTTTTTCAACACTAGTATTTGGTAAAGACACACATAGAATTTGATATAAAGCTAAACAGAAGTATTTCTAGGAATTGAATGGCTGAAGACTCTGTTCAATTAAAGGTTCCTGGCCTGTCTACAATAACAGAGAAAGTGTTTACAGAATGCAGTGAAGAATGCAATGGATGTGACATCCAAAACAACATGGGATAAATACGACGGCATCCTAATAAGAAATGTACTGAAAGTTTGATTGAAACTAATTAATGTAGATTTCTAGTAGGATCTTAGAAAGTGACAGCACTGGAGTACAGCCACTGTCAGAAAGGAGTCTCCTCTGTGTTCATATGAGTGTGGTGTGTCTGTGTACATGTGTGCATACATCTAGCTAAGACTGTGCCTGATGAAATGTCAAATCCTCTCACCTCTCACTCAAGGCTCCTTAAAGCTGGTGCCTCTCAGGATCAAGTCCAGTGTGAATCCTTTCTCCAAATTACTGCAACTGCAGAGAAGCAGATGCAGTTCAAGAGCCATTTGTTACAGCTCAAGTTAAAGTCAGGTATTGGGATTGTCATCATGATGGCTGCTAATAAAAGGTATTGTTCTAGAAGACTAAGGCAAATAAAAGCAGCACAGGAAACTCAGGTTTAAGGACAAGTCAGTGAAGCTTGGTGATACAGACAAATCAGCGGGTCCTGCCTTTCATCAGAACTAATTACTTCAGACACAGAGACAGGCTGATTAGTTTATACAGCTTCCTGGCCTAAAGGTAGTGCTGGCATCTCTGCGTCATTTTCCACTGCACAGAGAAGACGTTGCCTCTAGCGACTCCACTGAAGGTAAACTAGCACAAGCAAGGGCATTCACACTAGAATATAACAGAAACTCTCCTGACAACATTAGATTTACAGCCAGCAAAATGGAAAGATGAAACCAGTGACTGTCTGTATTTGTGGTGTTGCAACCCTTTGCCAGTCCAGCACATCAGCCATGATGAACTGAGCTTTCAGTTTACCAGTAGCAGCTCAGGGTCTCAGACAGCAGCACCCAACTACATCTGCTCTGTGTTAGTTGTGCCTGTGGCATGAAAATAGCTTACTTGAGTTAATCTCAAACCTAAGAGCTGACAGCAGAGCACTTATGGCTCTATTGAGGCATAGTGAGACAGCAAAGTGCTACAGGATCTACCCATCTTAAATGGCTCATTGAGCAGCCTTGTCTAGTGGAAGGTGTCCCTGCCCATGACAGTGAAGTTGGAACTGGATGAGCTTTGAGGTCCCTTCCAACCCAAATCATTCTGTGATTCTGTAATTCCATGGGTGTTCACTCTTGGGTGTATTTTCAGTTTGTTAAGAAATCCAAGCTGTTACACCTCTCCAGAAATACCTAATGTAACTAGCCAAGGTAGCCAAGGACTTCTGCATATACGCATTCCCAAGAGTTATGACTTCCAGAACTCAGATCAAAACCTGAAAAAATAATCCCAGATAAAAATATTACAAGACAAATTCCTTCGAAGAATTAGCACCTTTCAGGAAAAAATATATATATAAAAAAAAAATGCAAAAAAAGACTGCTAATTCTCCTAAACTTTTATTTTCTTCTCTGGTGAGACAGACTTTGTTTCCTGAAGAAAATCACCCCCCATCTGTCTTTAACTATTAGCTGATATAACGAATCTGACAGCAGATGGGATTTGTGCCTTGGAGAAGTGCTGACCCTTTCCTGAGAAATGAATAAATCTTTCATTTACCAAGCAGACTCCTTATATAAATAGAATGGCAGTCAGTAAGAAGAAAGTGGTCTCCCAGGAAGATAAATAGCTGGTTGCGTTCCTGACAGTAGGAATACAGTTCACAGAACAGTACTTTCATTTATTTCACATATAACAAAAGGGAAGCATTACTGTGGAAAGCTGTTTTTTGAAGTGATGTATGTCTACCTTGGTCTAATACATTTGGAAAGAAAATTCTAAAATGGACAATGGTGTAGATGATGTTTGTTTGCATTGTAAAACTTGTCCCCACAGTTTCAGAACAAACAGAACCTGATTCACTTATCCTGATGCAGTGCACCTGTTTGAAGTGAATTCCTTGGGCTTGCTCTTTATTTTCACCAATTCTAATGGTCATTATCATAGAATCATAGAATCATAGAATCATAGAATAGTTAGGGTTGGAAAGGACCTTAAGATCATCCAGTTCCAATCCCCCTGCCATA
>JBCJKH010035181.1:0-16841 GCA_039877255.1 Loriculus beryllinus
CTAGTGGTGTGTCCAAAAAATGGCTTTCTCTGCATAGAACTTTCCATTACCTCTTTCATTACCTGGTTGCTATCAGTGATGCTTATAGAAATAGATTTTACAATTTTTAGCATCACAGGATGACATTAAGTAGCATGCATTATTGAACTGCCCTATAACCATAATTAAAAAGAAGACATGAAAGAATCCATCATAAGAGACCTTTCTGCCAGTCACAGGAGTGTGGATTTTGTGACAGAAGCCTGTAGAAATGTCTTGCTCCAGAAAGTCTCCCAGAGGGACAACATCTCCACTGAAAAGGGAATGAACTCCTTTGAAGTAAACATATTACTGATGTGTAAGCTACTGTAAATAATGGCATCACAGAGGAAATCCTGTTCAAGGATCTCTAGTCCAATGGTACATTCTGGCCAATAGTTATGCAAAGATACACAGTATGTTAATTTTAACTCATTTGGCTGCAAACATAAAAACAATGAAGGAAATAAAAATGAGATGTCTTTGCAGATTGCAAATGTAGTGATAACTGCTGGGGAATCTTCTCTTTCTACCAGGTACCAGTAGTGAAACCTCACAGCAAATTTTAGTCAGAAAGTTTCTGATTTCTCAAGCTTTCATTAAGCATCACCAGAACTAAAGATAGAAAGAGTATGTAAATAATTATATTACCACTTTTTACCGCCTCTTTAATAGCGAGGAAATGAAAATGGAATTTTCATGAAACTACTCGTGCAAACTGCATGAATCCAGAAGAGTTAATTGTGTTGTTGAAACTGGCTTTTTGTTAAACTTAAATGGATGGTGAAAATAGGTAGTGACAATGCTGTAGTTTTGACAGATCCTTCAACTGACAATGTTTAGAAAAAAGTCTTGATGTTGATGTGACACGTGAAATTTTAAAAACTAAATTATCTCACGTTCTCGCATCAAACTGAAATTTTATTTTAAAATCATTCCTCAATTTTGTTGCTAAAAGTTTTGTAAAGGTTGGATTTCTAATTAAGCAGTTAAATGATACATTATTTCATTAAAATTTGTGGTTTTTCCCCCCACATTTTTCAATTTATAAAAAGTTTCAAGATTTGACAATTTTTCTTTATTTGTTGAAGAATAAATGCTTAATGTGTCAGATTTTTTTTATTTTGCCTTTTTTTCAAAGGAGAAGCCTGTTTCCACACTGCTCAAGCTACAAGGAGCAAAACTGCAGTAAAACCACTTTATTAACTCTTTTAACAAATTTTCAGGTGTTGGATAAATTTAAGTCCCAGTTGCATGACTTTAATTATGCAAGGCTGAGAGAAGCGTGGATTTAGTGCCTTATTTCATCATTCTTAAATTACTTTCAAAATTATTGTTACTTTTCTAATCTCAATTTAATTTTCTTGGTGCAATCTGGTTCAGATTTTCCAGGAAGCTTTTGGGAAGTAGGAAACTTCAAAAATTTTTCCTTATGAACAGTTTGGGAATGAACCACAGATGATGGAAATGGAAGGAGAACACCCTATGTAATATAGGGATCTGAAGCAGGTAGTGAGGTAGCAGCATTCACACTGGTTTTAAGATCAAGGGTAGCTGACCAAATTCTCAGGCTCCCCTTTTAGTCAACAGAGATGGTCACATTCCCAAACATCAGGGCGTAATCCTTGTCTCTTTCTGACTACAAAGCAGCCAATGTAGCCAGTGTTGCGTTGTTTATGTTTTTAAGCATTTACAGTGCCACGTGAGAACATTTTCTGTTTGTGAAAAAGAGATTAATGAGCTAATTATTCTAATTAGCACAAAACTAAAGCACCCCTTGAAGTGTAATAGTTTAGCAGCAGTCTATGTCATATGGATTATTTTATTCCAATAGTTCCTGAAATCACAGACCCGTATCTTAGCTAATCTAGTTGTGCCACTGCTTTTCACTAAATTCAAAGAATTTTTCAAGTACAAAGAAGTTGATTTTATATGGAAATTATTTTTTCTTTTCTTAAATTCAGCTTTGAAGTCCATAAGGTTATCATCAAGAAAGGAGAAAAAGAAAGATTATTTTAAGGACTATTATTTCTTTTTTTGGGGAAGATAGAAATGTCTCACTTATGAGAGAAATGTATTCCTCTAACACAATTAGCATTCTAAGGAGCAAACCCATGTCTGTTGATGAAGCCCCTGAGTGCTTCTTTGTGTGTTTCCTCTGTGTTTCTTGTCTCTTATTAAATAGCTCTATTTCAATCACTTTAAATAAATGATACATAGCTGGTAATATGAGCCATGAAAAGTCTGGACTTCAACCACTGCTTTTGTGCCTTCAGGGAATTAAATAGAAGAAAGTATAAATCCACTTTCCATTAGACAGGAAAACATACTGAAGGACAAGCAGGTGGTAGAGTATTTTGTTGGACAGGGAAATATTTGATATAAAATTATCACACTTTCATAAAAAACAGGCCAAGCTTTATAGTTTCTGACTCTTCCAAGCTTCTGCAGTCTTTTCAATACAAAAACTACTTTCCAGTGAAATTGCAGCTACTTTCACTATTCAGGTAATTTCTGCATGCTAATAAAGCAGTTTCTAAGGAGAAGGTTGATTTTCCTCTTCCATCACTGAATGAAGTCTGTATAAAATATGCTGTACTAGCTTTTATTTCTGTGAGCCCTGCTGTTGCTAGACTTTGCCAGAAAAGGTCCTTTGCCTCACCCACCTCCCAGGCCCTTTCCAACAGGCACAGCAGGAGACCTTATCTTCCAGGCTAAAGTGAAGCTCAGTGCTTTCCCTGTTGGTCACCTCGGCTCTTGGTGTCCTATGCATTGTATATGATGTAGGGAGTGTTTTGTGTGGCCATGGATGCAGAACCAGAGACTGTGCCAGGCAGGGGTATTACAAATGTTGAAATATTAAAAGAGAAAATGGAACATATTGTTGAAACCTCACCCAGGCATGCAGGTCTGCATTCACTATGCTCTAACCTCATTAATGTTGTGGTATTGCATAGATGAGATCAGTTGTCAGTCATGAGATGCTTACATTAATGTTTGCATACAGCCATTTTGAGAAATCAGGAATTGCACAGGCATATTCAGAAGCATTCCCTTTGAAGCTCAGTTGCACTAAATAATTTAAGTTATTAGGCTGGAAGGTTGATGCTTTATGTGATGAAGGTGGCTGTAAAAACAGAGATAAGTTTCACTGCTGGCCTCACTAAAAAGTCTTTCAAGCTGGGATAACTTGTTACATGAACAGAAGTATCTGAAAGGAGAGAATGCTGTTGGCAAGATTACAATATATATGTATTAATATTATACATTCTTACTACTATCATTATATGACATTTATTATTTATTACACCTAAAATTTTGATATTCATCTTAGAAGCATTATTTGAGGGTTTAAGACTGTGCTCTCCACTCAAAAAGCACTGGAGTTTGTAAATGGTTTGGATAAATGCTGTGGACCATCCAGGAATTTTTGGTGGGAATATTATGAAGTTTATTGTGGGATTTGCCAAGATACACTAGATTATAAAGATTTTTTTAATCAATCTACTGAACTGTTACATAAATTTTTTCACAAATAGCTGAGATGGTGTCCATCAAACAGTAGCTTTTCTAGAGGGTTCTTGGCTAAAATAGTCTCTGTGAGTATAAAATGCCAAGAAACATGAGGAGTAGCTGGGGGATGGATGAAACCACTCGGATTGTCTAGTCCAATCCCCTATACTCAGCACCGTATCAGCTGTGGCAAGTTGCTCAGGATTGTGTTCAGTTGGGCACTGAATATCTCCAAAGATAGACATTACACAAGCTGTTTCATTTTCTATTTTGTGTTTTTTTTTTTTTTTTTTTTTTGTTTGTTTGTTTGTTTGTTTGTTTGTTTTGGTTTTTTTTGTTTGGTTTTTGTTTGTTTGTTTTTGTTTGTTTGTTTTCTTCTGAAGACAAGAATTGTGGTACTGCTTTTTGATTTGTTCCTTCCACTCAGGATCCAGATATCCACCATCTCATGGTCACTGCAGTCACGGTTGCCTCTGACCTTCACTTCCTTGACCAGTTCTTCCTTGTTTGTATGGGGTCCAGAAAGTGCCTCCCCTAATCAGCTCCTCAATCACCTATGTTAGGAAGTTGTCATCAGTGATCTCCAGAAACAACCTGGATTGCTTGTGCCCCACAGGATGTGTCAGGGTGTTCAAAGTCCCCCGTAAGGAGCAGGATGTGCAAATGTGAGACACCTTCCAGTTGTCTGAAGAAGCCTGCATCTAGTTCTGCTTTTTGACCAAATGGTCTGTAGCAGACACCCACAATGCTGTTACTCATGTTGATCGGCCAGGTCTCAGCTGGCTGATCATGTTTTCTTACACACAGAATAACTCCACCACCTCATCATCATCCTGGCCTGTCCTCCCAAAAAGCCTGTATTGCAGATCACAGCATTCTAGTTGTATGAGCTGACCCCCCTCTCACATCTTTATGACGATGAGGCTGTAGCCCTGCAACTGCACACAGAGGTCTAATTCTTCCTTTTGTTCCCCATGCTTTGGGCATTAGTGTATGGCACTTGAGAAAGACATCCACATGCGATTTCCAGAACGGTGTGAGAGCTTCCACTATCATTCTGTCCTCTTGGCACTTCCTTAATCGTGTGCATACACCTGAAGTAGACATCCTTAAATCCTCTTTTGTTGTTTTCAAGGTCTTAAAAATAAACGGAGGGAGAAAACTCATGCATTATCCCTGTCACAGTAAAATACTGCTTATTTTCACCAAGATCCAGCACTTGTAAACCAGGTAGCTCATGAAAAGCATAATGAGAAAATTAAGTTCAGTTTATGACTGGAGAAATCTAAATGTTTCATGTTAGGTGGCAAGATAAAATTGGTACCATCCAGAACTGGGCTAAGGGTATTAAAAGGCAAATTCAAACATAATATCCTCCAAACACCTTCAAATTTCTGTTTGTCAGTGAAGAAAAGCAGTGTTTGAACTTTGAAGGTTTTATCAAAGATGTAGCACTGCATTTTCAGCGAAGATATATCATTGCTGGGTTTATCTTCTGGTAAGAGCATATTATTTACTCCAGGTCTGTATCTGTTTTTCTCTGATTTCCTACTAGTAGCACTGTTGTTGCTGTCCTTTGATAAAGGTGATATTCTGCTGCCAGACAAAGAAATTGTACTTAGCTTAGTGAAATACCAACATCAACATGCTTGATAAGCAGGACTCCAAAACTGCGGGTTTTTAAGATTTCTGAAGGGCTTTAGCTGTTCCTTATAAAGTCCTTGAATATCAAAACTCTTAAACACAGTTACTGGAGGGAACCTGGTTATAGGAGTAACTTGTGCTGTTTAAGACCAGGTTGGACAAGGCCTTGAGCAACTTGGTCTAGTGAAATGTGACCCTGCCCATGGCAGGAGGGTTGGAACTGGATGATTTTTAAGGTCCCTTCCAACCCAGACCATTTTGTGATTCTGTGATATACCTGGGACCACATATTTCTTCTGTGATGAGTCAAAGAAGCTATCCATGAGCCAGAGTAAAAATCCCACCCAGGGCTGTGTCTTTTGTTGAGTATCTGAATTCAAGAGGTGTAGGTTTTAGAAATAAAGTCAGCTGGGAGTGTAGTTGGACAGAGGCTATAATGCCACCTGCGTGCTGGGTGCTGGGAAGCCCTTAGAGAGTTTCCAGCATCACCCCACCACCATACCCCAGGCCCATGTTCTCCTGAAGAGTTTCCAAATAGGCTCTTCACATAGAGGTATGTTTGCAAGGCATGGAAGAAGCAAGCTCTGTGAGAGAAGGGCTGGGATTTTAGAGGACATTGTTTATTTTGGAGTGGTTTGAGGTTTGTTATTGTTTTGTTTGTTTTTGGTTTTTTTTTCTTCAGGGATTACTGTAAAGCTGATTCTCCTACAAATAGTTCTGCCACTGTGCAGGAGCTGAAAGAAATGCTGCTGATGGCAAGCGTGCAATTATTTCTCAAATTCAGAGCAGTCTAAGGAAATGGAAACCCAGCTGGTATTTTACATAAATGGTTTTCATCAGCCAGCAATTCCCTAAGATTTGCTAAGTTAGCAAAAGATTCATCTTCACTTTCCACAATCTTCTTGCATAAATCATAAGGCAATTCAATTGCCTTTGGAGAGTGGTTCCTGTGTAGACTTATTTTCATCAGCTTGTTCAGGTCCTGAAAAGAGTATTTTTAAACTTTCTTGTGGTTATCTGAGAGTTTCAGTTCAGGAACATCTCCATGCCCTCCTTTCAGGTGATGCATACCTCAGCCAAGAATGATAGAAGTATTGTTCATTACAATGTTAAGTGGTGGCATTCTGGATACCTGGGCTCAGCCAGAATTTTGGAAATATCAAAGTACAATTCATAACAGACTTGTGACTGAGGCAATCAAGTTTTCTTTAAAAAAAGAGAATTTGATTTTTCTACTAACAGGTGCTTAGCACTAGCTTCAGAAAAGTCATATCATAAATACACATATTTGTGGACTGAGATTCTAAGACATTTGTACACCTCAGTTTTGCTATTCCATGAAAACAATTTAAGCAGAGGGGCCAGCAATTAAATTTGAATTCATGGAGAGTCTTTGCAGAACAAGGGTTGATCTGGCTTTTCACTGCTACTGTAGAGGAATTAGATGCCTCTCTAAATAAATACCAACAGCATAAACAATAGAGAGTACTTAACATAATAGAATGTATTGCTAATGGAAGATGAAAATGCTAGAGATCTTTAATCTCTCTGACAGGTTAATCTGACTTTTATTACTCTTATATGTTTGCATATGGGAGTGTGTTTGCATTGATATTATAATGCCTCAAAGCCAGTTGAAAACAAGAAAAAGGCTGTTATTGAATGTGCCAGATCAGGCTTGTAGCACTGGCATTTAATCATCTTTATTTCCCTGGTCCGCTTTGTTCCCTTCCTTCTTTTGGACTGAAGAGTGAGTATCATCAAAAGAGACATGTACCAGTCTCAAAACTACATAAATGTTTTTGAAGCACAATAATATTTATGAGGACAAATAAAGAAAAAAAAAAGTTTAAGAACATTATTATACAAAATAGTACATGCATATGGTGAGAAAGCAGCTATTAAAATGTTGCAGAGAAGATTCAGATAGGGAAACATACAAAGAGGAATAAAAAAGGGCAAAAAATGTGAGATAAAAGAGATGAAATAAGTATCATCCAAAGATAGTCATGAAAGTTGTGAATAAGTGGTAATATGATAGCTATTCTATCGGTCTGAGTTACAGAGAAGATTATGCTCTTTAACTTGAACGCAATAAAATACAATAAAATTTGATTTTAAAATATCAAGAACAACCAAATATATAAGAACTTTTAATTAATGAAAGCATTTGAATCTAAAATAGTCTGAAACAAAGATTAAAAATATCCATAAAGCAAGATTACTCTGCTTCAGTGGCAGCACTTGGCATTTGATTAAAATACATTGTTGTCAAAACAAATATATTTTTAGGAAATATTGGAAAGTTCTTATGTTTTTCATTGTGACAGGATTACCCGGGAGACTTCATAAGGCAATCCCAGCTTGTGTAATATTTAAAAGCATACATTTTCATAAAATATTTTTTTCCAGAAGCATAATGATTTTCTAGTCAGGAGCTGTGAGATTGATTCCAACAACACGTACACAAAGCTACGTGTGAATAAAAATCAGCATTAAAGAAGGCCAGACTCATACTCTGATTTCTCAAATTCCTCGCAGCACGGCATGTGCTTCAAAAAATGTAAATACTCACCCTCCTCATCTCTCTGCCATAAAAGAAGTCATCCCAATAAAAGTTATCTAGAGATCTATGCATCATAATGGCAAAACTGAAACTGTCATCCACTGATCAGCTGACGCTGAGGGGCTAGCATGTAGGCAGAGCTGACCCGTGTTGTTTGTCCTGGAGTAACTTGAAGTCACACTGACTTTTAACAGAATTATTTCTATACCTTCCTGGTAAGAAATGCAAGTGACCAAATATGTGCAAGTGAGACATAGTAGCACAATGAGCTGTTATGCTGGGAAAGATCACAAAGCTGGTGACCCATTTAGGAGGTAAAGCCCAAAGGAAAGGAAATGATCTGAACACTGGGCCCACACAACTCACGCTTTTCTGCTTAGTGCATTGTATTTATGTGCATAAATATATATGAACCAATGAACTCCAGCCCCAAGCTTTCCTTGTGTAAGTGTAGTTTTATGTCTGTTGCTCTCATAGGTCTTAAAAATAGAGTACACAATGGGGACATCTAGAAGCTTCATTGATTGTTTAAAATACCATTCCTCAGAGTAATGCTGACAATTTTCCAGTGAAAAGCTAGCAAATAAGACAAGCATGACTATGAAAGGCCCATACTAAGTATTATAAATATAGGTATAAATAAATTTTATTTATTTTGTGTACAAAGCCTGTAGCTTTGTACATAATCACAGCTGCGTAATTTATTTCCACCAGCCTCAGAGAGCTTTAACAGCTCTCTTTTCTTTCCCTTGGACAAGCTGTTTAGAGAAAGAAAGTGCCCAGATGCTTAAATGGCTGAAATTTGTTCCAGTCTCAGTTTTGGTGGCATTTGGGAAATTATACTGCTTGTGATTATGTTTGATTTTATGAAGTTATTTCATAGCATTTGCTCTGAAAACGGCTGTATCATTAGTGAGTCTAAGTCTATCAGTGAGGATGCAGCTCAGTGAGATGTTTATAAAAGCCTTATAAAAGAGAGAGACGTAAGCTAGAAGAATGTGAGTAGCAGGAAGGCTTTTAGAGCACGAGAAGCTGACTCCTTAGCTCTGAGGTGCCAGACATGGCAATCCAGGGCTTTCTGTCTACTTTCCTGAGCAATAACAGACTAACTGACACATAAGGGAGGAAAAGCAAGAAAAAGGGACCTCACCTTAGAGCTGGATGATTTCTGGTGATGTATACTATTTTTCATTTTGCCTTTTATTGAAAAGAGTGGGATGTTCCCATCATTACTAGGATTGTGGCATATTTCTTGCAGAGCTGGTAAGGTTACAAGCTTCAGTGGGATTCAAGGAATGGAACTTAATCAACACTGGACCCAGGAGACCACTAAGAGGAAAGCAGAGTCTAGCTTTCAAGAGGAAGATAAGACACAGAGAATCTGCACCATGTGAGTGTATTCAGCTCACTCTGTAAAATACAAGTCTTCGAATTCTGGCCAGCCTCCAGAGGTTTAAACACTTCACATCCAAAGGGTGAATGCAATACAGCAAGGTGTGTGTAAATTTTTATTACCAAAGGAAAGTGAGTATTTTTTCCTTCCCTTCCTGATAATAAGACAATGATTTGCTTCTCTGTGAGGCAAGCTGTTCCTACTGCACCCAGATTTCAGCATGAATTTGAGTAAAACCTCCAAGTGTCTCTTCCACTCTGCCAGACACAACTGTTAAATTAAGGACTAATTCACAAGTCATAGGATTGCCAACAGATTCTGAGTAGGGAAAGAAGACCAAGAACTAAGGATGAAAATAAATATCAGAGTTAATCATTCTGAAGTGATTAACTGCAATTCACTAACCATACATAATCCCACCCTCTAATCAGAGAAGGAGCAAAAAAAGAAATAATTCTCTTTTTTTGCCACTGATGAGGACAGGGATCAATCCTGGCCCTCTTGTATTCAGCTCAGCAGACATAAACACACCAACATCTGCTCAGGCTGGTGGTTAGATGCACAAATCACAGGAGTGGACAGGACTGTTAGTGTGCCTCTCTCCCGAGGCATATCTACTGCTTGGCATAAGGATGCCTCCATAAAATGTGCTGCTTGTTTCAAACTCCACCTTAAACTGCCTTTCTCTCTCTCCAATGCCCTGTAGGTAACTGAATTAATCTTCCGTAGTTGGCTGTTGCCTTCAAGATCATTTTCTTTTGGGGCTTATATGCCTAGGTACCTTTGAGGATTCCCCTCAGCTGGGCTGGAAGTAATTAATTTTATTGTGCCTTGTTATCTGATCAACTTCACATAGGGAAGAGAGCCAGGCAAAGCCATAACTGACATGGCTGAATACCAAGGCCCACAATGAGAGCAAACCTGGGAATATGGTTCTAACAATTGCTTGCAGCTGATGTGAGAAGGGCAGAATCACCTGAAATGATCAGTAACAATATATCATCAATAATTTTAGTAGCTTGAATATTGACAGAGAATAGTTTTGGGAGATCCTGACAGATCTCCCCCTGGCAAGATGAGGCTCCCTGTGTCTTTCATCTCGTTATCTCAAAGCCCTTTTACAGATACAAAATGATTTGCAAAGCAATTCTCATTATCTACATTGCACAGATGATTAAAGGAAAGGATAGAGAGCTTAGACAGTACTCCTGGGTCACTCAGAATAAGCAAACAAATGTCCTACACATAAGCATGAAACTATCTTAAAAGCAGACATTTCTTTGAACCTTAAGGTGATGCCTTTTCCTGCATATATTATAAGTAGCATCTGAGTGTGTTGTCCCAAACATGGGGGCAAGCATTCTTCCATCTGGACATACTGCACCCAGCTGCTGGCCAGCAGCATCCAGCTCACGGGACCTTCCCTGTGGGCACAGCAGGACCCACTTCTCCCCATTTCCTCCAGGCCAGATCAAAGGTAAGTGAAGCTTGCTGCTTTCTGGACAGTCACTGCTGCCTCTTGGATGCCCTACACAATATGCGTGTTGATGGGAGTGTTTTGAGTGGCCATGGACATACAGCCATCTGCTTGGCTGAAGAGGAGCAGTAGATGTAGTGGGCATCCCAGTAGGACAGATATTTTGTGATTGCTGTCATAGTGATGCTAACAACAGCAAATAGGAAATCATATGAATCTCTGCAGACCAGCATATAGTGTCTGTTGTCACCAGGAGCCGCTGGTTCCCTGCTCTTTTTGGATCCCAGAAAGAAAGGCAAAACACTATCAGGAAAGTTATCCATGTTATTAATGTGCTACAAAAGATGATAATAATTTATAATATCTTATGCCCTCTCTGACGCTGGGAACCCCAAAATGATACAACATAAGATAGACCTCTGGCTGTGGCACGGTGTGCTGCACAGACTTCACATCAGTGATGAGGTCCACTAGCACTGTCATCTTCAGAGTTTTTATGGATTTTCTTGAAAGCAAAGCAACTATTCATCATCTTTACTGGGTGCTAAAGAATGTTTATAGTGAAACATTCTGCTTCAAGATAATGTTTGGGACATGCTCCTGGCATCACTGCTGGTGATAAGTAGGTACTGCCTATGGGGTCTTTGGTTACAAGAAGCCAGCTGCATTTCTTCTACAGCAAGGGCTGTGGTGGCATGGCACAATCCTTGAGGCCAAGTCACATGTGTAGCAGAGCATGGTACAGCACAGCAGAAGCCTGAGATGCTCAAAACAACACTAGTGTGGATCTCTATCTCTTCCACGTGCAATGGTCAGCCAGATAGGACCCCTGCAGGTTTAATGTTTACATGGTTGCACAATGGTCTGTTGTTGCTGCCTGTGGCATAAAGATATTTACAGGCTATGCTGATGAAGTCATTATTTTGTCCATTTGCCTTTTCACTGTACGTCCTTTCAGCCTTGCAGGTTGACTGGCTCCCTTAGCATGCTACAACTCAGATGAAAGTACCGAGGACAGACTTTTTGAGAGCACATCCTGCAAAAATCTTTGAAATCCTGTTAAGCCTTATCAGCTGAGTGAGCCAGAAGTCTCCTGCATCAGTGGCCATGATAAAGCCAAAACTCTGCTCATTGGGCTTCACATGAGTAAATGCACTAAAGCATAAGTCAAAGACTTTCACTGTTGTTTTTCACAGCTGGCATAGTAAGTACTCTTCAGTGGGGACTGTTACATTTTAATGCGGGATATACCAAGATGTGCTAGGTTATTGACATGCTTAAAAAATGTATATCTTTCCCATACCTACCTGTTGCTCTATAACACCTTCAAGTGGTTTCCTTTGAATGGTGATTCCTCAGGTGGATTACTATTTAGATGGTTGTCTCTACATGTAGAAAATGTGTTCCAACAAAACTAAAAGCCTACAGGCAAAGGGGATTTTCTGTAAATGCAAGCTGAGATGTGAGTCCTGCTTATTGTGGCTCAAGTCTAACACTTCCAGGTTTCTGATTTCTTGTAATACAAAACTACAAGTAAAATCCAATATACTATTTGATAGACAGATTCAAATATTTGAAATCACATAGATTAAATTCAGTGCAATTCAAAGCCTGACTAGTGCAATTCATAGACAAATTCAATCAGGTAATTTCCCCTAAGCTTATTGACTGATATAAGTTTAAACTGATCTGAGTTAATGAATGTGAGGCTTTTGAAACTCAGATCCAGTGCTTTGCAAGGTCAGGTATTCTGTCATCTGAGCACAGATAAAATAAATAGTCCATGTTTTTGTCCCAGTAAGTGCATGAAAAGCTCAACTAGTCATCTTTTCACAAAGTTAAATGGATTTTTTTCCCTATCAGATTCTAACAGACTAAGCTTATTTTGTCCTAAAGGAGACATCTTGCATATTCATTTCTGTGAGACTATTAACACTTTGGAAGGTAATGCAGTTGGGTTGTTTCATTATGTTGATCCTAGATAAAAAAAAAAAAAAAACCCTGACTTTTTTAGGGAAGCAGAGTTTCTGAGTGATGTTCAGATAAGTCTCAAAAAGCATAACATAGAAGATTTCATCATTTTGAAGACACTAGAGAAATAAGACTGTGTGAGGTTTAGATAATGTCAGTTACTTTTTTCCTCAAAATTTAAATATAACTTCATCCAGAAAGGTCAAACTCAGCAAGAATATTTCAAAAGCTATTTCATCCCTATTAAGTATAAGATGTAAACCAGTTTGCTTTGCTATGCTATGCCATGCTATGCTATGCTATGCTATGCTGTGCTGTGCTGTGCTGTGCTATGAAGCCAGATACAGCTTCATATAGGCACAACAGTTAGAGGAGGGCTGGTAAGAATTGAAGTGTTTAATTCCTTACATGTTCTGCAAAGCCAGCAAGTATTTGGATGGAAGTGTTACCCACACAGGACTCACATACAAAATTAGCATTATAGCACCTCAGATAATGTCTGCTTATATCAAGAGTTTCCATATTAAATAGTAAATTTAAACCCCATCCACAAATGCTGTTTATTTAATTAAGCAAGAGTGAAGTTGTATTCCTGAGGTAAGCCATGGAGAGGTGCTCTGGTAAAACTGCTGAAGAAGAAAGAATGGTTGAATCAGTGAGACCTGAAAAGGCCCCATCTTCTGAATCAAACTTGTTTTCCATGGGGATTGCTGTAGTAGTAGTTCATGCTCATATAGAGCTCCTGTAAATAGAATCGCTAGAGCAAACTCTGGTAGTTCAAACAACAGTGCTGACATTTAGTCCTAGTGCAGCAATGGGGGATGAAAAACTCTTGGCTGCTTTGTACAGATTGCTACTGAGGTGTAATTTCTCTAATCCCATTAAGTCAAAAAAAAAAAAAAAAAAGAGGAATGGGATAGGAATGATCTGACACTTTATGGTTAAGGTTATTCTTTAAGATCTGTGAACTTCTGAAAGATGTCATCAGCAACTGCTTTGATATTAATATAGTCAAGCATCAAAATGACAGCATTATCATTTATTTTCATTTATTATTAAAACCTTCAAGCTTCAGTGAAAAACTGCGAAGGAACTGATGATATCTCCTTCTATAATACATGGTAGTTTTGGGGGGCACTAGAGGATTTCTGTTCATAAGGATAATGATAGCGAGCAACACAGATAGCATTGGATATAGCCATTTTATTTCAAGGGAAAACCAACCTGAACATGTTTTCTCAAGAGAGAATAGATGGATAAATGGCCTATTAATAAAAATAGTAATATGAGAATTCTATAGTTGTAATAATCACATTCTAGATCATTTTTAATTAAACAAGCATGCATTTATAAAGATGTTATACGAAAAAACTGTTAGCTATTTATAAGTACTGTGGATTCTAGTTGTTTATGGGTTTAATAGTTTTTCCCTCCCAAGGTTAAAAAGATTACATTAAAGGATTGAATATTATCTCGGACTGTTTTTGTGGGCAGTATTTAACGTTGCTTATATTGACTGACTGATCACATCAGCACATAGTCTGGCACATCAGGAATAATTTACAGGACAAACAGTTGTTGGTGGTGAGAACCCACCAATGCAATTATACGCATGTTAGGGAGGTTTATTTTAGAGAGATGCTGTGGTCTATTCCTTGGATTGAGTGTCGACTAGCTGTGCTTCTGCATAATGTCTTCCAGCTTTGTTTCAGCTGAGAGGAAACCAGAGGATGTGTTTCAAGACTGTTCCACTTGGTGAACCAAAGCAGAGCAAGGATAAACAAGTGGGAGAGCTGCTTCCAAATGCATTCACTCTATGTCTAAACAAATATGCTGCTGTAGATACAGTCTGTGACAAGAAATGGGCATATTTGTGGCTTCCTGCCCTAAAAATGTTCAGCTGCACGTATCATGTCTAATCTGAGGAATGAAGTCAATCTGCTGGACATGAATTGCTGAAGCAGAGAAGTAATGTAGATATCTTCTCCAGAAGAGTATCTTCAGCTTGACTTTATCTTGTTTTCAAGGACATGGCACAGCAGTTAGCTGCACTGGACACTAGCCAGATACAGCTTGCTAGGACTTTCTCCAAAGCCTGTTTAAGAAAATGCAAAGTCCTCTGAAACTACATGCACCAAGAGACTTTCACATTGTGTTGCCTGCTTCAGTGGAAACAGAGTGAAATTACTGTGTGATATTTGTTCACACCGTAGTTAGAAGTCCCTGAAATACTGGGATCGTCCACTGAAGTCAAAAGTTTAAAAAGTCTCAGTGATGGACTTAACTGAATATAGATAACCTCCCATCTTCAGCAAAAACATTAAAAACCAAATATTTTAATCTTGTTAAAGAGCTAGAGACCTGAACGCTGTTTAGAGCTTTTTGGAACACAAACTGCATTTCTTCTCATTACTGAGTAGCAATTCAAAAAATATTAGTCTTTGTAAGCACAGGATATCTTCATGTAAAAAAGAAAAATTATACACTTACATGTTTTTAGAGTCATACTTTTCAGTTACCTGTAATTTTTGTTTTAGATTTACTCTAAAAAGGGAGGTCATTTAGTATTAATGAATATATGACATATTTATTAAAGCAGCTTCCAAGGATTACATTTTAAAGTAAAAATTATCAGAAGAGACACAGAAATTAATTCTTTAGGTGATTTCAAAAAGCATAGGAAAAAGGATGGGAGTACATGAAGTCCTAGACTCTGAAAACTCTTCAAATGCTGACAGTAAAAGTTGGGAAATAAATTAATATTGATGAATGGAAGAAAGAGGAGAGAGAGAGAAGGGAAGCCAAAGAAGTGGTAAGCAAAAGTGTTCTAGATACTTACATAGCAAGAATGAACTACTGGAATAACATTATCTTCACTCAAACTCCTGTAAGATGTAGCAAAAAAGTGCATTTAATGGAGCAAAAGAGATGAGTAGAAGTGTTCTGTTTACAGAATGATCTGTAGGATATGTGACATATATAAATCTCGGAAATAAGAAGATCAGCATTCAATCTAAGTGCAAAGTTGTATAATCAAGCCATTAAAAAAAAAACAACCAAGCAATTCTTCCTCTTTTCACGATGACCAATTATCTACCCGGCTTCTTAACCTAGGCTTACTCAGGACTCAGCAGCAGAAGTTGTTCTCAACTGTTTGCTCATTAAGAGGAAGGCTTTTCTAAGTATATCGTCAGGGCTGATGGTGGTGCCACTTACCCAGCAGTAAAATTCATGAATAGTTGCGGTCACTGTTTGGCTCAGCAACGTCTTGAATTCCTGGTGTCACTGAGCATGCTGTTAGAAAACAAATGTAGATCCTTTAAGCCACTGATGCTGGTGGTATCCTTCCCCAGGCAGTGTTTTGAAACGAGGGGCAGAGGCACAGGCAGCCTGCCCACAGGCAGCCCATGGGGATAAGAGAGGCAGCTGGCACAGCTAGAAGCATCTGCCCGTGGTTTAGTGTCAGCTGCATAGGGTGACACATCGACCATGCCTTTATTGACTGTCACAAGAGGCAAGTAGGCTCTAAACTAGGGGAGGTCCTGGCAGAGATGAGTATTCTGGTAAACTACTCAGAAGATGCATCATAAACCATTCAAAGGCAGACAATTTTATCACTCATAGCATGCTCCTACTCCTCAGCACATCCTCCACCACACTTGGTGTCCATAGCATAAAAAGGGTGCATAAGCTTAGACATCACAACTCACTGTGCTTGTTATTCGATAGCCACATACATAGGACTTTGTTGCATATGTGGATGGCTTTACCAGCTCATTCCTAAAGCAGAGGAATCTGAGGTGATGATTTAAAGGAGCACTCTTCGGGCTCACATCCTTAAAAGCATTGAGGTCCTTGAACTGACATTTCAGAGGGAACAGCATACTGAGTGAAATCCAAGATTTCCAAGCTCTCTTAGCTAGCTCTGATGTAAGCACAAAATTCAGCAGAGAGATCAAAAATAATCTCTTCCCGCTCCCAAATGCCCTCTCACATCTCCGATTTTGAATGAAAGAAACCTTAAACACTGAGGCATATCGCCTTGTCTGGACAGCCCATCCCTGTGCCAGACTCCTCTCTCAGGCTACTGGGGAGGCAGAAGTTCAGCAGTGTCATGTTTTGGTCTCTTTGCTTCTATTTGCTCGGTGGACTTGCATTTTAGGAGAGTAGCGAAGTGGTAGCCTTCTTTATTTCCAGCAGCAGCAGCATCCTTCCCATCTGACAGCTGCAGAACTAGAGTAAGGAGGAAGTGGTGTTGT